>JBCFXI010001311.1:16504-61494 GCA_038496175.1 Ampulex compressa | reverse complement strand
TATATATATTTATTTATTTATTTATTGTTTCTGTTAATAAACTATATATATTATCAATCATCATCGATCCAATCATACCACAATCTTTGGGAAATCCTCCGGGATTAACCAAATAGATCATTTTTACCACAATATTGTTTCATATTATTTCATTAGTATTATTTCATGTAAATTATTTACATTTATTTATGTTTCAGTAATATTATTTATATAGGTTCCGCGAAATGTAGGAAGGAATGTACGTGTGAATTATAATTATTTGTATTGATCAGGTTTGTAGTATTGGGGATTTCTGCGAGGGTTAGGAGGGACTGCGCGTTGCGATGTTTTTCAGCAGGTCTTCGATGGCGTCTTATTATGCTCTCTATCTTGATTTCGACTTTTTTATATCATATCCTTGTAGAATACATTGCATTTTTTCCTAACATCGGTGCTTTGATCCTACATAATTATCGTTAATCGAGTCCAGTTACTCGATGATCTGATTTTTTTCCATGGTTCGTTCTCCACTCGCTATCTCACCAGTTTGTCACTTAATAATTTTCTCCTGATAATTTCATTAATCCATTTATTTAATTTAATTTGATTTAATTATTTTATATAATAAATTAAAATAAATAATTTTTTCTAATTAAAATAAACTAAAAGAGTATCTATCGAGCCGAATTTATCCACGATAGAAAAGTATTTAACTTCCACACGCCAATGTCTATTATCATCGACCCAATTCTAAAATCAAGAGACCAGACAGAAAATTCCTTAAAGCGTGCGAAAAACTCCTCGACATCGACCATACTTTCCATTAGAATCATCGTCGTTATCATTATTCTAAGCATTTTTACAAAGTAGGATTAGAAGAGCCTGCGAACAGGCATCATCCGCCTTCGAGCAAGCGTCAACCGAATAACCGACCCATCGATCGCGCCCCACCGTTGGTACGATCTTTCTTTCCATAACATCCGATCCCGCAGAGAGATCCCAGTGGCGCAGCGAAGCCATTACACGCAAACTCGACGAAGAAAAAAAGCCGGACTCCTGGGACGAGGCGTAGGCACCGCCAATTTCTCCGAATTATCCCGGTTTTATCTGCGGCCGGCCGTTTTGGATTCTCATCTCGCGGCGGAAATTTTCGACCTCGGCTGTTTGATGTAAGATAAACCTAAATGGCCAGCGGTGTACTCCAACAGGGGCCAAATGGAGGAGGAGGGAGGGGTGGTTCGATAAGGGAGAAGGAACGCTCTCTATGGAAATCGCATACCAGCGCACTTCGGCGCCAACGTCGAATATTTCCGGGGAGCTAATTAAAGTCGTGCACCGAGGAAGATGGACGGAGTATCGGGAAAAGGGTGGCCGAAAATCTCGTTGCTTCCTGGATCACGTTTTGGATCCTCGATCGCTTAGAGGAACCGAGTTTGCCCGGCTCGTGGGAGCCGAAGGGATGAAACTATGGCTCTGGCGATACGAGTACGGGCGCTACGCGCTTTTATCACTTTTGCGCCAGGAAGAAATGTCCCTGGGTTGATTGGTGTAATTGTTAGGTAGTTGGAATAATGGGAGAGCGAAGTTACGCTAATTGAGCGATGGTTGTATAACGCGATTATGTCGTTTGGCATAATTCGTGTGATCTACTTCTACTAATCGAGTGTCGCTAAATTACTCTTCTTCGAAATTTAATTGCTAAGAAATAATGACTCGGACTGGATAGGTTGACACTAGAACTACCAAACTAGTCAAAATGACTGGTCAGTCGATTCTTTAAAAAATCGTAGTGCTTTATAAGGATGTATTTTTTGAGATTTTGTATGATTCTCATGGAATATTTAGATCATCATTTTGATTTACTGAAATTTCCTTTTACTCTCCCTTTTTTTATAAATATATATGTGGTGTTTTAAATATGTCCAGAAAGTGACTGGTAGTTCTAGTGTTAAGGGAACATGTATTTATATAAGCATCCAGCAAGTAGCAATAAAATATAGCGCGTATAAAGGGATGGAGGAAATCAGAAATCGAAATTTAAAGAAAGAATAAACGTGCTCTACATTGATTAGGATGAAATGTGAAAGAGAAAGAGGAATTCACTCGTGGAGGCTAACGGTTAACGCTGCATCGCATAGGTGCAGCTAGAAATTTCGAAATGGCTCGGACCCTTATGCAAACAAAATTGTCACAAAGTCATTAAATATTTCATAACGAGAAATTGAACTTTGGATTAAGGAAGATTTAACGCAATCAATCGGCTTTACGATTCCCATATCCCCGGCAGTATTGAAACGCTGAGTGCGTTCAATTTTTCAATATCCTGATCTGTGGAAACTCGGATATCCGCACAATATAAAACTCCTCGCGAATCATACTTCGGTAACATCCGTATTATGGGATCAGAAAATATTGTCCCTTTTCGCATAAAATCTTATGGTCACTTTAAAAACATAAACGCGCTCCATCATCACCCTTCCCCCTCCACCAGCAAAAACATCGACGCGCCTACAATAACATTTTTCAATCGCGCGAATTAGAGTGCGAGCAAAATTACCATCGTATCTCCTATAAAATCCAATGCTCAAAACCGTACAAAAAAAAAAAAAACCAACAACCTCGTACCGTTTTCACGATAAACTCTCATCCGCGAGCAATAATACATCAGCAGACCAGCTGTATTTCCACGCAAGTTTCCGCGACCAATATTAACAGAAGACACTACTTTACCTCTGATAAAATTCCTGGCAAAATCGAGGAGCAAGTGGATCGATATGAAAACCGGGAAGAATTCAGCATCGCGACTGTATCCCAACCGCGCCTACCGACGCTTATTTACTTATAGGAGGCGAGTGCTAGTCGTTCAGAATTCCCCTTGTCGAAGGGTCCTCGATTGATATGCAATTATCAGAAGGCGAAGTCCTGGCGCGATAAGAAGTCGGGGGTATAAAGTTTCCAGGGCGCGAAAGTGGGGTCGACGTAAGTGAGCGTAGTCGTACGTGGGACCATTATGGAAATCAGTACTTATCGGTGTGGAAGAGAGACGGAAATTCGCAGCGGCGCGAAGGGATCACGTATTCTTCGTCATCGAGGAGGGGAGGGGGGGGGCAGGGAAAAGGGAGATAAGGTGTTGCGGCCGCGTAACCTCTCTCGATAATTCCCGCGAGCTTATCGAGACGACATTCGCGGCGCCATCTACGCTGCTCGAGCTCTTAAACTAAAGGGGAGCTCGTAAAAGTATGAAAGCCCACGAGGATTTGAAGGGCGCCCACTGCAAAGCGGAAGGCGGAAGGCCGTTGGCATTGGAAAGGGATTCCTAGGTTTAATACCGCCAGCTTATGAATGGAAGTTATGTTTTGTACTTATATTTGGAAAATAATGGCAGGTGCAGTGGGCTTAAGAAGACTGGTCATGAAGTTCACCGCGACAATTATTATTCAATTCCTCGAGCAAGAAGATTAGGAGTAAGGTGTTATTTTGTATTTAGGAATTTTTATTCGATTTAAATTTGTTTTGAAACGTAAGCAAAGCTCGATTTTCGTCGAAAGATCGCCATGATTGGCAGAAAATACGAAGTATATATAATCAATAAAATTAATTCTCGGGAGAATAGCAAGTATGCCTTTTATAAATAACGGTTTCAAAGTATATAAAAGTAATATAATTAATACGTAATAATATTTCAAATACTAATCTTCTTATAAAGCTATGTGTGAAATAATTAAAAGAACGAAAAGAAGAAAATAATTAAAAAGAGGTAAAGGATTTTTAAGTAAGATAAAACATTACTCTCATTAATGACGCGATAGTGTGTAATAAAACTAAATTAGCATTCCTTTCAAACTGTATAAATTTTCTAGCAATTCGTGCTAATGTAATACAAGAAGCTCGACCCATAAATCGCGAGGTCTTTGACTCTGAATAACAAAAAAAAAAAGTCGTTGATACGGTAGCTCTGAGAGGATAAGATCGAGGATTCCAATGACCTCCTGAATTCCGCGCTTCGCTACTATTTCCGCCCTCTGCTCGCCTCGAGACACTTTTCTTAATTAGTCGGGCGGTATACATTAGAAAAGTAGCTGTAATTAAAGAGCGGCCGTGCTTTAAGCTTCCGAGGAAAAGGACGTCCTGCCTCGGCTTAACCTTCCGCGGTCCAGCTGCGCCATAATGTCCAGTTAAAACACGTACACACGTAACGATATATTTTCTATTCCTGGTTTTATATCCCTTATACGCGGCTCCACTTTATTTTCTACGCGCAACATTATTCTGCTGCTCCGTGGACTCTAAGATTTGTAATATTATTACGCAAATAAAGCGCGGGACGCGCCTTCCATCTCCATTCTGGTATGCTGCACGTCCTAAACTATCTCATCCACAATTATATCCATGAATCTGTGTCAAACTTTATAACGCGCTTTTCATTTTCCCCTCTGGCGCCAATTTATATTTCGCACTTTTTTATGGCGGTAATATTACTCCAGCGGGGAGCAATGGAAATTTGATAAGCGCGATTTATCTATTATACGATACGTCAGATACCTTTCCCGTCTTCATTTTCGAATTCGTTGTGTTTCAATGTTCCCCATTTTGTGCGGACAGGTTTATTCTGACACCTGATAGTATCTGGCCACGGATTCGAAATCATAGAGATCAGATGTTCGCCCCGGAGGTAAAACGCCCATTTGTCGAACGTACGTTTCGATTTGAGGAGGTATCGTGTTATTCTATGCGATTAATCCGACTGGGTTATAGTTTGGAAATGTATAAATACGAGAGTAATTAGTATCGCATTAATGAAAAGAAAAGCTTCACAAGGTTTTGCCTTGCACAGTATAAGCGCTGTACGTAATTTGCTTTAGTTACACGAACAATATCGAGACGATAATCGAGTTCCACGCATATTCGCGCCAGCACGCTCCCTGCCACCTACTCTACGAGAGTGCTAACGCAATTTACACCGTGCAAACTGTAGAACACAAAACGACTCCCGCTTTCCCACCGCCATTTTTCTTCCAGAATAATTAGAGCGCGACGCGCTATAATTTCTCAAAGAATTCCAAAAGTCAGAGATACACTACTTTTCGCCCTATTCACCGCGTTATAACGCGAATAAAAAGTAGGAAAACGTTTGAGAGCAGAAGGATCATTTTCGACGGACCATAAATACGAGGATTCGATGAATCGATCCTAGACTATGCCAGTAGGTAGACAATTGCGAGCCTCCTTTATGAAACCTACATATTACATATTTTTACATTAAGTATAGACATGGTAGCCTCAGATAGCGGCAACAAACTCGCCCTAATTTAGCGACTATAAATATAAAACAGCCATTCATGCTATAATCTAGTGCGTACTCAAAGCGCAATGCCCTTTACGAGCATTCCTCTCTCGTGGCAAATGCGATAATAAATTTAATACGCATTACATCTCCCGCGCTTGATCGTACATTTATGCCCGATTTAAAAGCTGCGCGCTTGAGTCGAGCGAGCCGACCAATCAGGCCGCCGCTACCCGAGGCCTGATTGGCTGCGCTTTCAGCTGTCAAGCAGAGCCCAGCAGACGCTTCATCGAGTCCCCGCGCGCGTCGATGAAAGGTCCATCGAGTACATTACTGAGCATTACTTTCGTCGATCATGACGAACATTGGAAGAGCTTACCGTTCGAGTGGATCATCGAGTTTAATTAGCTCCCCCTGGATCACTGGGATTACCGCCTCTCCTCTCAGGCCAGGACCTCCCGCGGCATCCTTCGCGCATGCGCACGCGCGATAGAAAAGACGCGAAGACGTTTTCCCACTCGAGAGAGAGAGAGAGAGGGGGGTGAGAGGGGAGCCGCCGATTACCACTGTTAATCACGTCTGCCGGCTAATTTCCATAAGCCGCCCTCATTATCGTTCTCAAGCATACCGGCTCACGAATTTCGCTCGGGGTGGCTGGGGATCGCGGTAACAGCGATACAGCTTCGCTTTCATTTATGCATCCGGTTTCCCTCTGACCGACCTTTTCCCAGCCGCGCCAATGCTCCCTTGTCCTTGTATTGCTCTCTTTCTCCCTCCTCCTCCTCCTCCTCTCTCGCTCTTTCTCTCTCTCTCTCTCTCTCTCTCGTCCCGAATCCAACCGACGCGCAATTCCGAACTTCGAGGAACACCGGAATTGTGGCAGCAGCAAACCGTCACCTGGAACAGAGAGATGGAGATTTCCTGTTTTACTCGGTTTTTTGGGTAAAATTGATTTCGAAGTGGTTTGATATTGTTGAATTAATAGTGGCACGTCGCGCGCGGTTTGTCCAACGAGCTTCGGACTACGTGCTCTTTTAGAAATCGTTGGAATTACAAGTGTGGGGCGAGTATTCATACGATGTATCTGAGTTTCTTATCGTGAACGGTACTTCGATGATGTGTTCGCTTTAAAGGACGTGACGCGAGAGGAATAGATCGTATTCCGTGTATAATGCGTTAAGAATATGTTGAGAAATTATTTCACCGCTTTATCATGTCTTAGTATAGCCAATAAATCATAACAGATTATCCGTGCACAGTGAGGTTTAATGTATGTTCCGGACATATAGTAAAACCAGACGATTCGAAGAAGCGTAAAGAATGAAACAAAGTAGAAGCGTGAAATATAACATATTTATACATAACGACCCTGATGCAAAAGTGTCTTCTCAAAGTACATTTTCTCGAGCGTAAAGTATAATTCATACTTCTCCCACCTTCTTGGACTGCCAATAAATTATATCAAGTCTTATAATATTGCGTTCACACGTTTCAATGTGTAATACAATTAAATACGTCATATCGTAGCAATTATAATTCTACATTTCTGCGCAGTTTGTAAATAACGCGCGGGTCGATCACGGAGTCTGTAAATCTGGACCAACCCGTCTCTGCTGTCTAAAACCGCCACGGACATATTCCAAGTTCTCTCCCCCCCCCCCACCCCCTCGAGCTGCCATAGAACAAATGATCGATTCCTCGTGTAGTTCATAAACGTACATTTCAGCTACGCATACATTGTCCAATGCGCCATGAAATTCGATCGTACACATCTATCGCGGTGATAGATTGAAAAGCCCCAGAGAGAAGGGACGTTATAGAGTCTTCTTTATGTCCTCCCCCTTCCCTCCTGTCGCACCTAACCAACCTTCCCCACGGTATTATAATAGGAAACTCTAAAAGCTGTGCTCGGTGAAGGGAAAACGACTTTGACTTCCATAAGGTCGCCTCGCGAACAAAGGCCTCCGGGGCGACGTGCTCGCCCATCTCGATCGATTGTTTTCCTTCCCCAACCGTACAATTGTTCAGAATGGAAAAATCTTAGCGGAAATATTTCGCAGGAGGCTTTTTTTTTTTCTTCGATCAAGCTTTATCCAGCGCGTATTAAAGTCCGATGGTTAAAGGGTAATGGAAAGCTGCGGAATACATCTGTTCCATTAACCACGACGCTCTCCTGATTCGGCCATTATCTTCTTCTTCGTCGAAATCCCTTCCAAACAGCACTGCTACACTAAAAACCCCTCCTCCACGATTTTCACTTCATTCACCACGGATTCACCATAAAGAGCAAAAAGAGTCAGTCGCTGCTATTTAATTCGATATGAATTTTAAAACATGCACAGGCACGAATGTGCGAGGATAAAATCAGTGTGGCGGAGGAAAAAAGTAAATCGAGCAACTAGATTTGTTCCTACATTCCTTATCAACAACCGCATAAACCACGGAGCACAAAAACTCAACCGATGGTTTATAACGCACACCTTTGCCCTACTATCCTTTCGACAAGCTCGACTTTACGCGTCTTAAAAAAACTGCTCCTTCCAGCAATAATTATCGCTTCTTCCACAGTCTTTTCAAGATCCACACACTCTCGAGCGAGAAGCAGTTGGGAGTAACGACATCCAAACTCGACTTTACATCTATTAGCGGAGCCCTCGAGGGGAGCCTGGTAAACTAATTTCCGCGCCAATCGACGAAGGTCTTCGCGCTTTGGTCCCGTTGTCGGGATTCCAAACCACTGTGCGCCCAGCGAGGCCGGGGCACAGGCGAGTAGACGCGAACGAAGAGTACGGGGAATGGACATACGCGTAAGCCGGCGGAACAGGGTCGTTTCGTAAGCCAATCGAGATAAGGAGCTTAGTCGAAGGAGGCGGCGCAAAGATTTAGGAACGTACAAGTGGTCGTACTCAAGAATATCCCCGGCGATATTGAAAATATAAGGATTTCTCGACGGGCACGGGCCGCGCACGATTCTGCTGAAGCGACAGGGGCTTTTTTTGAAGCTCGACCGTGCGAATCTCTTTCCGGCGCAGGAACTTCGGACAGCGGAATCCGTTTCTCGATATCGTCGCGGATGGAAATGGAGTTTGTTAAACGATCCCTGCTGCCTTTGTGCGGGGATAGAAATTCTTCGAATAGCCTGCCGCGTTTCGAGAATTATGGGTAAATTATTCTTAATTACCCTCAGCCTCGGCCTGTACTCGCATAAGTTTTAATGGAGATTTATGAAGGTTTTTTCCGTGAAAAGAAATTTATCAAGTTTTATTAGCCACGCTTGTTACTCCCGGCGCTTTAAGTGGAAAGCACCGAGCAATTTCATTTTGAAATATTCCACAATGTTTCTGGCCACTGTTCCTGGCCTTTTCGAATCGACGGTCGTTAATGTAAAACGCCCGGATGGACGTTGTTTAAACAAATGCCCATTTTATTTCATTCGAACGAAGCTCTTTGGCCGAGTACAACGGATCTTTTGTTTATGTTATCTTAAAAGAGCGAGAATCTACTCCTGCAATTTAAACGATATACGCTTTTTTGTCCGCGTTTAAATACGGATATTGTTGGAAACATTCGGATTTGACGGATTTTCGAAAGCACTCGAATGTAAATGCGCGTTTTATCCCTCCGCTATCACGTTGATATATCATATTTACATTCGAAAGAAATTGCTACGGTTCGCTTCGTTTAGATTAATTCGTGCAAGTGCAACCTGTAAATGGATATACCTGGTATACTGACTATAACAAAGTTTAAAAGCAATATGTGACGTACAAAGTCAGATGCGATCAATATACTAACGCGATCCAGCCTTTTCGATTGCCTAAAGATTAAAATGCTAAAGTAGTCAGGATATAGGTCCATATTAACATTAAACCTATCAGCCAATTTCTGGATATATTTATGTATACCACGTATATCCTTAACACTAAAACTACCAAACCAGTCAAAACGACTGGTAAGTCGTTTCTTTAAAAAATCGTAGTGCTTTATAACGATGAATTTTTTGGAGATTTTCCATGATTTTCATGTAGTATTTAGATCATCATCTTGATTTACTAAAAAGTCCTTTCACTCTCCCCCTTTTTTTTTAAAGATGTATGTGGTATTCTAAATATGCCCAGAAAGTGGCTGGTAGTTCTAGCGTTAAAGAAGAAGGGTATGAAGGAAAGGTGTCTATAGATTCATAGAATAATTTACACTCTAGGGTAAAATGATAGAAAAGCTCGAAAAATGCCTTTTTAAGTACAGCAATTTTCCGAAGAAACGACCGACCAGTTATTTTGACCGTTTCGATGGGTTTGGTGTTACAGACACTTTGTCTTCCTATATTACCGCGCACACGCATCCCACAACCTGCGATCAGACCAAGTGGTGTCTGCAGGAGGCCTATTTGAGTTTACCAAGCGGTAATAATGCTCCCTATGCACTCCTACTGTCTTGAGGTGAGAGAATTTGGACGCATGGCTGCGAGCGCACTGACCAAATATCATCACAATGTTGACAGGCGTTAGACGACCCTTGGTGCAATCAAAAGTACCACATAATCCTAACGAAACAAGATTGAAAAGCACAGTATAACTTTTATGACAAACAATAAATACACCCCTAAGAAAAGTAAGCAGCTTTAATCATCAAAATACTCCCACAATTCCTTCGACAGAGCGTCCTACGTACATCTTTCCCAAAATTCCTCGCTATTCCTATTAAAACACCATTTACGTTCTTCAATATACGCTCTCATCCAAACAGCTCAAACCACAACCCCAAGCTTCAATATCAGTTAATCCCACGCTCTACCAATGCCTCGCTTTACACCAAACTTCTTTCCTCGCCTGACCTTGGAACAACCCATCAACGAATAAACTAAGCGTGAAAAGGAAGTTTTGAAATTGTTTTCCAAACTACACGAGAATAACGAACCTCTCTTAAAACAAAAAAAGCAGTTTCGAGCACGCATTCCACGAGCGATCGTTATACTCCCTCGCACGAGGAACACACAATCTTCCATTTCTCGCTGTGGCTTTAAGCGACACCCCCGCCAGCCGGCTTTATGCTCGACCTTCCATTTTCAATATTCATAGCCGAGAAGACAGCATCGAGAGGTCCGTCATTTCCCGTAAGCCCCGAAGCCGTGGAAATATCGGCGAACAGAGAGGAAGCCGGCGATTGCGACTCCCCCCCTCCCCTCCTCTCCGCCCGGAAATTTATGCGAACGTTTTATTTTCCCGCCTTAATCAATCTCCCGGCTGGCCAACGGCCGCCGGGATAAAACGAATTTATTTAATAACGCTTTGAGAGCAGCGGCGCGGTGGTCCACTTACGGGCGAAATATCGGGGGCCCCCGCATTCTACGTTATGCCGCGCGCGCGCGCGCGCCCCTACGTAGTACAGCCGGTAATCGAATTCCGGAGCATGGTTTCTTTGCCCGCCCGGAGCGGCCTGAACTATCGTCCCCCCCGCCGACGAGGTTAAGGACCCCGGATATGTCTTACCTGGTCGATCTTATTAACCGGCGCGACTTCGCAGATATTGCGCGGCTCCCTGCTTTGCATTTCACGGTGGATTGATTTGGAGGAGAGAGTATGAGAGGGTGATGGATATGTTTATGATACTCCTTTTGAGGAATCGTATGGGAATTTAGGGTTTTTTTTTTTAATTCATTTTTTGGTACCGACTCTGCTAAAGGTCATTTTTTGGCCTAGGACCTACACTACTGTTTTAAGGTTGGTTCCGAACCACCAGAGCTATATATATACATACATACATATATATATATATATAGAAAAACATAGAAAAATTAGAGGTGATGGGGATTCGAACCCGGGTCTGCCGCGTGGTAGTCTGAGCCTCTATCCACTACACCACCGTAGCTCTGGAATTTATTGTCGTTTGCTGTGGTTTTAAGGGAGTTGGTGGTGTTGTGGAGGTGAATTGGTATGTTGATAAAAGACTTTTTGGGTGTTTAGGTGTATGGTGTGGGTACTTGGTTTTATTTTATGATTAGGCTTATTGTTCAATGCTGCTCGCTAAGAGCACGGAGAAAGTGAAGTCGTACTTGTTAATATGTAAGATGAATAAAAGTGCGATTCGTGAGTGT
Source organism: Ampulex compressa (assembly GCA_038496175.1). NCBI lineage: Eukaryota > Metazoa > Arthropoda > Insecta > Hymenoptera > Ampulicidae > Ampulex > Ampulex compressa. The sequence continues at coordinate 50,137 of JBCFXI010001311.1, read as the reverse complement.
ATAGGGATTTTGTTGGGTTAGAGCAAGTTAGTGGTGTTGTTTGAAGGTGGGATTTGTACTTTGGAGATCCTCTTTTTGAGGGAATCGTATAGGGATTTTGTTGGTTTGGTGGAGCTCAGTGGTGTTGTTTGAAGATGCGATTTATACATTTTTGTGGAGCGTGGAAGAAATTATGAGCTTTGGGTGCTTGAATCGAGAATAGAACTCTGGACTTTTGCTTTCGGAGCAAGTGCTCGGAAAGAGGGTAATAAAGATTTGATAATTATTTTGATAACGAGCAAAATTTCTAGATCTTATGGATCTATATAATAAATATATAATAGAGTAGATATACAATAATATATTATTTATTTAAAATATTAGAGAATATAAATATATTCGTAGAACATTGCGATGGCGAAAGCCAAATTTGTTGAATAAATATAATCATCTATCTGGACTATGGGTAACCATAATCCTAATATCGAGAGTTTACATGAGCTTTCTCGCATTTTTCAGCATCAGGCTGAAGTCACTTCTTGATATTGGTATTTTCAAATATTCCTTCGTGATGTGTTTAAGATCATGTCTTGCCTAGTCGATCTTATTAACCAGCGGCTCCGCAGATATTGCTCCTGCTTTGCATCGCATAAACACGCACACTAACACACGCACACACACACACACACATGGATAGATTGATTTCGACGAGCAAAGCAATTTTCCTGGACACAGCCGTGGCAAAAGGAAAGCCCATCGAACAATTATAATCTCGATATAGAATTCATATCGGCCTTGTCTCATTATTTGATCGCGCTTAAAAGTAAATCCCTAATATTAGACTTCAAACAATTCGTAATTTGCGTATTTGTATGAGCAATTTACATATATATGTAATTACGTAGCCCATCTGATTAAGCGGCAGCCGCGCGGATATTTGCATTACATTTTCCACGGGTAAATCGATCTATATGTTGGAAGCAGCTTTCCCGACCTTTGCGCCGTGGGGAACAGAGATATTGTTCAGTTCGAAATTTGTACAGATCGGTGTTAGTTGTGTTTCTAGTAAATCTGTGGTCGAATGCTGCTGCATAATAGGCATCGCATATCATTCCATGTATCTCCGTGTGTTACACATCCTATAAACTTGCCGATTTCAAATTTATTTTAACCCTCTACGGACCCGTGTAACTTTCAAGTCACACGCTAATATAATACATCAACGTTTTACCAAATAATATTACTCTTCCACGATACGACGTATACGTCTTAATTAAACAATGTCTCTGAGATAATCAATAAGAATATTCATGGCGGTTGGCAGCGGTATCAACTTTAAAATATCAAAGTAAATGCCTTGCAAGTTGTATAATTTGCAGATATAATTCGCGCCATAGAGAGTATAATTACCAACTACTTGCTGAACATATTTATGTATACCGTATTCCTTAAAGAAAAAGAGTACTAAGAAGAAATGTCGATAGATCAATATAATGATCCACACTCTGCGGTAGAATCATGGAAAATCTCAAAAACATCCCTCTTCGAAGTACAGAAATTTTTCTAAGAAACCACTGATCGTCCATTTTGATCGCCTCGGTATGGTTTAATGTTAAATACAACGTTTATATAGAACACTTCATTCGTATTTTTTTATTGTATGTTATTTGACCATTGTATTTTTTAAATTGTATTTAATATATATTTATATTTATAACATTTGATATATAAATATATATTAAATTCTATTATATTTAATATTAATATATATATATATATATATATATAACATATAGCACTTGACACAGACGCCTAAGATCAAAGAGGCCGCTCCATTTTTCCCGTTATTGCCGAACCAAAGTCGGGGGCAAGGCGAGCGATCTTTCCACTTTGTTCCTTGTTCCCGTTTCAATCCAAAATTGGATGACGAGGGGCGACGAGAAAGGCCCCTCGCGCGAAACACGAAAGAGCCTGTCGGGGAAAGACGACGGGAAAACGGGAGAAAAGCGTCCGGGAGGATTTCCGTCGTCGGCGGTATTCGATCGAAATCGAGAGAACAGACAGACGAATGAGAGACGTCAATGGAATTTCAGCGGGGCCGCCTCAGAAAAGTGAATGCGCTACGCGCGCCGCAATACAAGGCGGCGTACTGGTGACTTTAATAAATCAGTAGCGTAACTTGGGCTGCTTTTCGCGTATACTTACAAGTATTTTGTGTGTATATTCATGTATATGCAGTGTAGCATGCAAGTTGTATGCGTGCGATGTAGTAATGTGAAAGTATTGAGTACGATAAATTTTTAGTAAGCAAACTCAAAAGAGCAAAGTCAAAAGAGCAAATACTTAAAAGAGCCAAGCATTAGAACGATATTTTTTTTAGCGCCTAATTTAGAAGAAATCTGCTGTAGGAAAACTAGGAGGTAATAATATACGATAGATAGGATTAGACAGAATTGTAAACTCATAACCTTTGAAAGGATGATTTCTATGGAGGTATTCGCTACAGTCACGCAACAAAGTGACAGAGGGGCGCGATTCATAAAACTCACGGTCTCTGTATAACAAGTTTTTCCTTCAAATATCCTATATATATATTCTAAATAAACGACTGGTAATACAGGAACTGTAAGTTTCATTAAACTAATCCATAGTTTCTCAAACATTGCGCTATTACTATTCACAAATAAAAAGCCTATCCAACCTACCAACCCTGAGTAACCTCTCTGACTTTAAGCACTGAATAAAAAAACAATTAGATACTCATCACGATTAACAATAATCCTGTCTATCGATAAAAAGTATTTTCCATAATTAAAATACTACATAGCGCATAGTCATTATCCGTGTTGGAGCCACATTCGAGTAGCCAAGCAGCCGCGTTTCCCAGCCCTTATCTCAAAGAAGAACGCGGTTGAAAAAAATTGGGCCTCACTTTTCCAAGAAGCAGCGCTCTTAGCAGCCTCAAGCATGACTCTTCTCCGATCGATTCAAAATCTGCCATTCACGCGTGCCAGCCTGTATTTCCTTATACTCGAGTAGGGTGTATCGAGGATTCGTTCGGCCAAAGGCGGAAGGATCGAAGACCGTTTCTCCCGCATCCGCGAAATGCCGGCTCCGGATAGTCAATTTCGTTCCATTGTACGAGAAATATGGCCGGAATGGGGTTTCTTGGTGCACGAATATCCGCGCCGACAAGCCGCGTATGCCTACGATCGAAACTCACGATTGTTGCCGCCAGAGAGGTGTCTGGCAACTACCTGGATCGGAAAACGATCGCGGGGGATTGTAAAGGCTAGTTATGCCGACTGAAGGCGGACGGGATTCGAAGAAATTCCACGCTTCAAATTCGAGCATCGAGAGAAACTGCGTTGCAGATAAGATTCTCGAATGGTTCAGAATAATGCATATTCGTGGCCCTTCCACGGCGGCCTATTCCTACGCTCCTCCACTCTTCCACTCTCGTTGTACGAATACATTGTGTCGTACTACGTATGAATGAGAATAATCAATGAAAATAATAATAATTAAGGATTGAAATCACAATTGAGAAATTGATGGGAATTGAGGTGGTGAATTATTCTTATAAGAGAAAATAGGTGTAGTACTATTGTGAGATATTGTTATCGAGCAAGAAGAGGTTAGGAGTTGAATATTGGTGTATATTCTTGAATAGTGTTCTTGAATACTATTCTTGAACAGTGAAAGGTTAGAAGATATTTTGTACGTGCGTCTGCTGTGTTCAAGACAAGTATCATCAAATGGTTCGTGGATATTCTTGAAATATACACCGTCACGACAAAAGTAATTGGTTCCTTTAATATCAAGAATGGATATTTTACTTCCTGGCGTAATGTTAAATTGGCATCGCAGTGCGATGCGAACGTCGCGTATATTGATTTCTCAATATCGCAAATTGATTTTTTATTCGACCCATAAACCGGTAAACTGGATATCGCGGTATGATATAAAGCTCGCGTATATCGGTCTCATAACATCTAAGATGAATGTTTTGCACCGTCTATAAATTGGCAATCGTATCATACTGCGATGCGAACCACACGTATATCGGTTTGACGCAACAATTATTTTATTACTACTTTGACGCAAACAATTATTTTATTACTACAGCCATACATTAATAATCGTATCACAGTAAGAGTAAATCTCACGTATATTGAATTCTTAATACCAAAATTTCATGTTGTACTCCATTTACAAATTTGCAATAATATCACACTACGATATTCTGGGACTGTGAAAATAATCCGGCGCGAGTATTAAAAAATATTTTAAACAATATAAGCACATCGAACCGAAAATAGAATGTTTCGTCTATATCTCAACGAAGGAAAAGTGATTAGGACCAAATGTGTGCTTTAATTTTCTCTGACGCATGGTTTCGAGAAATACACGTGGCCAATAACCATATAAATGTCCACGAATGAGAAGCGTGCAGCCACCTTAAGCAACAACAGCGTAGTCCAAAAAAGAACAGAATTACAGAACCTCATACAGAATAGAGCGCAAACTACAGAGTCACCATTAGAGAATATAAAGGTCCAGAGTATAAATCATAATCAGTCTAAAGAACTAGAATATACATTAAGTAATAAAGCACACCGACTTATCAACACCAGTCGCTAGTAAAAAAAAAGCAGTTAAACCCAAGCACCAGCTTACAAGCCACCAAAAATCCTTTACAACTCGATCAATCCTCCCACGGTACAACCCGCAGGGCCAGGCCACTGGCGCAGTCACGGAAATGGTAATCCACGAAGTATTCCTGGACCTAGAAACCCTTCGTAACGATAGCACGGAAGGAACCAGCTCGCTATGAAGGGCCCTTCGATCCTGACATTTCCATCTCGCCCTCGTAACATCCCCCCCCCCCCCCACCACCCCACCTCCAACCGCCTATCGTTTCATCGATGGCATCGCGCGATTGCACGCGATTCCGTTAGCGGAACTCCTTGACGCCCGATATTCCCTCATCTTTTCTTCCCTCAGTTGCGAGGCAACGCTTCCGACGTATCGAGAAACCCGTCTCAATCGGGATGGCGAGGAAAAACGAACGTTGCCGCGCGATTCGAAAGTCCGCACGGAAATTCTTCTGGCCGAAGTCCACGGTTTTTCGTTGCGCGCGGATGAAGGAGCCACGATGGCGTATCGAGCGGAAGTTTGGATTCGCGTTCCAGATATCCTGGCTCGTCTTTTGGGCTTTTGCTTCTTTCTTTCTTGTTTTTTTTTATTTCTTCTTTTTTTTTTGAGATTATAGAGCGGAAGTTTGGATTCGCGTTTCGGATATCCTGGATCGTCTTTTGGGGTTTTGCTTCTTTCTTTCTTGTTTTTTTTTATTTCTTCTTTTTTTTTTGAGATTATAGAGCGGAAGTTTGGATTCGCGTTCCAGATATCCTGGATCGTCTTTTGGGGTTTTGCTTCTTTCTTTCTTGTTTTTTTTTATTTCTTCTTTTTTTTTTTTGAGATTATAGAGCGGAAGTTTGGATTCGCGTTTCGGATATCCTGGATCGTCTTTTGGGGTTTTGCTTCTTTCTTTCTTGTTTTTTTTTATTTCTTCTCTTTTTTTTGAGATTATAGAGCGGAAGTTTGGATTCGCGTTTCGGATATCCTGGATCGTCTTTTAGGATTCTGCTTCTTTCTTTCTTGTTTTTTTTTATTTCTTTTTTTTTTTTTGGAGATTGTAGAGCGGATGTTTGGATTCGCGTTCCGGATATCCTGGATCGTCTTTTAGGGTTTTGCTTCTTTTTTTATTTCTTCTTTTTTTTCTTGAGATTATAGAAGCTGACGAGTGAGTACGCGCCAACTGGATCGTGGATTACAAAGACGATCATTTTTGTAATTAGTATTTCGTTGTATAGTAGTTTATTAACTGTATTTGGTATATTTATATTTATTAGTGTTTTTGTATATGGCCTTTTATCTATAGTGTCCCAAAATTCAGATAAGAAGTAATTTTGATTGAAAATAGTGGTTTATAATTAATAATTCTAAATTTATTATTGATTCATAAAGTACACGGTATATGGTTATATATAGAATAGCATATCGGAGAAAGAGCCTCTACTGTTTTATGGACACATACGCACCTTTTTGCTGAAATTGTCAAACCTTGCGCTAATTTCGAAAAACCATACATCTGTATCCAATGTTCTTCGATCAATTCTATCGCGAGATCATAAGATACCGCTCGAAATAGTTACGCATTGAAATAATATACGATAAACGCTTTTTTTTTTTTTAACAATACAATTGTCGAACTCGTGTCTATCGCGCGATCCATTTCGCGATCGCTTTGTAAATCACCCTCCCATCACTCTCGAATTTATCGGTTAAATTAAGTAGACCGTAGATTCCAGTATCAAATCCTCGCTCGCCAGCAATCCATTCAATTATTTCCCCGAATCAGCCCTGAAACATTTTCACGAATTCTCGCTATCTCGACAGCGATCCACAAGTCAAACGCACCGATACACATCCGAAAAACGCATTCGTTATGACCGATCAAACGATGCTACTTGTATCGGAACAGCGCCCAGGGCGAGTGGAATAAAGTCCGGATCTCATGGGAACGAAATGAAGCAGATTCGGGGCTTCGATTCTCGGGGGCAAACGACAATTTCTTTTATCGAGGGCACCATCTCTCGGTGCGGTTCCGTGCCATGTCCGGATCGTAAAAATTAACGAGGGGAAAATGCAATTGGAATCATAAAAGCGGGGGGATTTCGATTCCTTCGCGGAATTTCGGTCTTCAAAACAGCGCCGTTACGAAGCTTATTTACGGCCAGTCGGAGATCGTTGCGCCGCCCTGGAAAATTTATTCACGATTCCCGATGTTTATGGAAACGCGAGAGCGCGAGGAACCTCGATGCGTTCCTCCAGCCCCCCCCCCTTCCCTGTCCCCTCGCGCGAAAATTTACTTTCAATTATGCGATCGGAGGAAATAAAACTGGCGCAACCTTCGCGGATGATAAATCGCAGGGGCGTGTCCTTGTAAATCCTCGGCGACGCCCCTGTTAAATCGGAATATCGTGCAACATAGATTCCGCCGGAAAGCAATTTAATTACGACGGAAGCGTTGCTGGGAATTATTAATCAATTTCGATGCAACAGGCTTTATGTTGGTGCGCGCATTTTCCCCGCTGGCACGCCTACGCGACGTGCCTTTCGATGACAAAGCAATCGGAGGAGCACGCCATTGATAGGTCCGCCATTAGTTAATCACCTATTCTCCCTGAATTACCATCTCTCCGGTGTATTTACTTTGGCACGTGCTTCAAAGGGACCTCTTCAAAGCTCTCTTTTCTGTACGATACTTTGCGCCTTGTCACCTTTGTGGCGACGCGTACTTGTGAAGCATCGCCGAATTTACTGCCTGGCTCGAGCAACAGAGAGCTGTCTTACTGTATGGATACTACCGTGGGGATTGATTACGATTTTATTTTGTGTGTTGACGGTTGGGTTCGAGTATTTTTTCGCCAGCGACTTGTGTCGATAAAGATGGACGGTTTATTAGTATTACTAAGATACGAGGTACACGATATATGTTTCTCTGCACTAACTCTGCTCTGCTCTCTACTCTGACTCTATAATCTGACTCTGACTCTGATTCTGACTCTTTACTCTACAACCCTTTACTCTTTACTCTATAACCCTTTACTCTTTACTCTTTACTCTTTACTGTATAACCCTTTACTCTTTACTCTTTACTTTATAACCCTTTACTCTTCATTCTTTACTCTTTACACTTTACCCTGTACTCTTTAACTCTCTGTTCTCTACTGCTCTCTCTCTCTCTGACTCTTCGTCCTCCACTGTCCCATATATTCTCTTAAGATTCTCCCTCTTCCAAATCATGCCCTTCCTCCTTAGCATCCCTGCACGCACCCCCTCTCGTTCACAGATATTCTCACGCTCATCGGCTACGCGCATTCCTTTAAACCAGGCGTCACCCAAAACCAAGCCATGCACCGTCCATATCGCTCTTGTCTCGTCGCCTTATAGCCCAAACACACTTCACTCGGTCCACGCTCTTGTAATCTACGGAATATTCATGTATTCTCACGCCGGACTATTCTCCCGTTCCCACACTACTCTACAACAGATTCCTATCTTATCGACACTAGTCGCCTGAGACTGTTCACAGGTGCTCAGGAGGAACAGTTTAACCCAGATGGGTGTATCCAGATTTGGAAAGAACGTGGGTAGCCTGGATGTGAAGTCTGCATGGTCGAGGGACAATTTCCGCGAAGGCCCGCCAAGGGCGAGGAAACGGAAGCGCCAAACAAAGGTGCCAGGGGACTTTAAGGGAATTCTGTCGCGGCTCGAGCGCACCAGGGGCGCCGTGTCGAGGGTGTTGATATTCGCCATTCGTCATATCGAAACCGGTGTTCCGTTAAATCCGCAAACCCGGGGATATCGCCTGGAGAGATCCACTGCAAACTCGTCGCGGCGACGAGGGCTGTGATTCGATGTACGTCGAGCGGCGCGTAGGAAAACTGCAAGACTCTCCCACGGCGATCTTTATTTACGCAACCGTAACGCGAGGAGCAATGATTTTCAATGGGAGATTCCCTCCTCGTTTCCAACGCCCGAAGGAACTCGATCGGCCTTCCCTTTTCAACGGACAGAAAAGTTCGACCAAGTTGACATTGCTCCCACCTGAACGCATTTATGTTTTTATGTGGCGCAAATGAGTAATGAAAAACGAATATCTGTTAGCAGTGTGGAGTGTTTCACGATTTGGAGAGCTTCGCACTGAGAACAATTCTAGTGCTTCAGGATCCGCTTGGAAGATCCCGAAGCGCTAGAATCGTTCTTAGCGCAAAGCTTTCGGAAACGCTTTCAGGGCTTAGCAGAAATTAGTCGAGAGTGAAAAGAAGGGAAGGCAATTTTAAGTAACCGATCGGCACTTCTTGGCGATCAGGGTGTTTCGCGCGGAAAAATTCAGAAGCGACGATCAATCCCCCGGGCTGGACTTTCGATAAGTTGTACGAGTGTTCGAATAATCGAGAGGATTCTTTTCAAATGAGTTTTCCCTAACTTCTCGAACACTCGCGTAACTTATCGAACTAACTTGTCAGCCGCTCGAGGGGTTCCTCCGCCTCCGACCAATTCTCGCGCCGCTCCTGCCTCGACCCGCGTGCGTCCTGGCCAAAGGCAAAATCACGATCGAAATTAAGCGCGGGCAATCGGGGGAGAAATAAGGAGCGAGAGAAACAGAGAAAAGGAGGGAGAAACGGAGAAAGAGAAGAGATCGGTGCTCATTTCAAGCTCAGACTCGGATTTCCCGAATTTTATCCGAGATTCCGCGAAATCAGTTTAACGGCCTAATTTATAATTGCGTTTCGCGGATTCGTTATTGGAATTTCCCGGATGGTCTTCCCGGTCGTAACCGCGGCGGGGGGGGGGGGGCGAGGGATAGTGCAATCGCACAGCACGAAGGATACACAAGTTTATGCAAGAGTGGAAACGCAATTTGCTGCTTTGATAGCCACTGGGCCTGGCCAAACCAGATTGGAATACGGCAACAATGGGCGCAGTATTCGTGGGCCTCGCAATACATGGATTCACTCCGTTTCCTGAACAATACTGCTAATCAGGGAAGTTCCTCCTTCGCCGCCTCGCCCTTCCTTCTCTTCGAGAACTCGCTGGGGACGGAACACGCGCATTAAGCGTATGTGATTTTCTTGAGCGCTCACTCCTCGTCCAGCTGCGCGCTCTTGTTAAGGGAAATCGGTTATGGCATCTCTTAGGGTTGGATTTTTGCAAGTGCGCCTGGAGAATATGCTGGAAGTACGGATTTCGAGGATCGACTATGGGTTGTATGGACTCTTGAGAGGATAAGGGATACGACTCAATAGTCATGGAGACAATAGTATGGTGTACAATAAATCGGACTTAAACGATTTTGAAAGTCAAGCGTAAATTGACGCTCGAAGTTAGGATGCCACAGCCAATAATTTTCAATCTACGTGGAAATAATTGTAAGATTAAATTTTCATCTTATATTTTCCGAAGCATCCAAGAAATAATAATTCTTTATTATTCTAAATTAATTGAATACGTTAATATATATATAAATTATAAGAAAAATATTTTAAATTTGAATGAATTTAATACGATTTGTCTAAGAAAAATATTTTTAATGAATCATTAGCGAGAATTATAAATCTATTCATACCCACCACTATACGTGATCTACTATATCGAGAGCTGGACGGTGAGCCGATTCAAAAATAATAAATTCTAGTGGACGATATGATACGATGAGGGGAAAAAGTAAACCGTACGAAGAACGTGATCAAACTTCATGGCCTTCCTTATCCACGACGATTTTCGCAGCGTTGGCAAATGTATTTTCCTTCCAGCGTAGGCGAGCGTCGTGGCAAAACATGCCATGTTCCATGTACTTTTTCGGATTTTAAGCGATATACGCAGGGCGATTTATCAGACGGCACGCAGGAAAATCCGCGTCAGCGGATTATTGAAACCATGGGCCATTAAGCAGGCTGCGCTTCCTGATGCGTGGCCTCTGATTTATTCTCGTCTCATAATTGGAAATCCCGGGACATTAACGACCGGTCCTCGGTGTAAAATTTTTCCAACGGTCACGTGGTTCCATCGACGATCTCCGTCGAAACACGATCAACCCATTTGCGAAGAATCGCGAGGTGTTCTGGTGAATTAACCAGCGCCATGATGTGGATGAAGAATGTGGTGTCGTAGATTAATTGGTTCGTAAATGCGCGATAGATGATGCGCAGAGGATACACTGAGAAAAGAATTCGGTTGCCAGGCATAATAAATAAATAGTGTAGAGAGTCATGGTGGTGTGTCGACGTCTATTTTGCATTAGCAATTATCCTGCATTTTGTTAAATTATATATACCTATTCCTTTTTCACCATAAGTTCTTGTTAATAAATTGTTATCTTTCTTTCACATTTAAGTGTGTTTTTCTCTGCACTAATGATAATACTAATTCTACAAGGGTTGCAGAATCGAAGTATGTGAAGTATTATATTATCATGGCGGTTAACCTACTGCTACTGGGAGTGCATTAAAATTCGCTTTCATAGGAAATTATAAAAAAAAAAAATAATATAAATCGGTCGATTTAAATTAATCTGCCTTTGATGGTTCAAATTCACTTGTATTTGCATTAAGAACATAAGAAATCGTGAAAATCTTCTTCTATTACATTTCATTTATCGCTACGTAAACCCTTATATTTGTAATTCTTCATTATCGTGCAATATAAAAAATATATATATTTTATAAAATGTTAAGAACCACTGTTGTATGCGGTAAAGCGTACCTCCCTTTTTAACCCACCTATACAGTACCTTTATATATATATTTAATATATATATATATACAATTCGACTGTTCGTATTGCGTGTAATTTCTATTAAATCATGTATCCTATGCCAAAGAGCATTTGCCCCTTGATAATCTATCTTTGTTATTATCATACCGGAGGAAGACGTATCGAAATGATTAATCCACTTGGAGGAACTCGACAATTCCCGACAATTCTCCGAGGAAACATAGGGGCAAGAAAATCGTATCGGTTTTCGCGCTTCCGAATAACCGAGAATTGCGCGTTTTCGCCTCCGGGGGGTGCGAGCGCCGTAAAACGGGACCGGTACACACATCCGTGTCCGCGGTTATGAACCATAACTTCGACTAACTCGATTAACATGTAACTTGATAAATGAACGGCGCGCAAACTCCTAAGTACTTCGAAGCCTCGGAAATCCGTGTAACTTTCGAATAGGCGTCGATGTAATAATGCCGATCGATAGTCTGCGCCCTTAACCCCCTGGCTCGCGCCTTAATTCCACGGTCGGGAGGGCGAAAAGTCGAAGGGCGCCCTTTGATTCTTATGATTGGCAACCGTGTTGATCGTGCAGCCCTGAATCTGGTCGGTTTATTGCACTCGAGATTTAAGAAAAGGAAATTACGTGGGAGTTGATGACGCCTTACTCGAGATTTAAGGACATGATTTATGTACGATTTGATGATGATGATGTATCAGTCGAGATTTGAGAACAACGTGTGGAAGAGGCAGTGTTTAATATGAGATATCGAGGGAAGTATGGCTGAAGGATTGGATTTACGTTTGTATAGATATTATACGCTATAACAATGGATTTAATTAGTACGAATACGAGAGATGTGGAATGTAGTAGAAATAATGCGAAAAAATCTAATGAGGGGTAAAAGAAATTTTTGTAGGTTGCACGATAACTGTGTGACCGTGTGAAGTTAGATTTGGTGATTTAAAAGGACGAATGACGTATGAGTATGCCGAAGGAAATGATTCGATTACTCGATCGTCGGATTGAAACATTGATGCCTATTGGAAAATATTTTGCACGGCAAATCTGATCGCCTTTCGTATCGAATAAGTTGAGGCGATTAAAACCGGTGTAATAACGTGAAATCAAATATTCGCATCGTCCCGATCGCTTATTGCGATCATCGCTGGGAAATCATAAAACGAAAAATAATGGCGCATTGGAATGGTATTGAATTGAATGTTAATTTTCACTTCCGCTTTTCAATTGTATTAGTTAACGCGGGATGGATTACTCGTGGAAATGAAATGGTTGATAAATGGTAACGAGTTTCTACCGTAAAAAGTGGGGTATTGAATTTCGCGTGTGTGACTCAATTTAAAAATGATTCGTTTGGAGTGTACACTCTTTCCCAAATTTCAAATAGAACCACATTTTGCCATTAGACGCGAGGCATACATTAAACGTATTAATAGACTTCACTCGCAGCTCAACTTTCCTAGCGATGTACGTAATTTTAGCTCAAATTTCTTTTAATAAGGCAGTCTTTCGTTACTCGTGTAACGTTAGTATAAGATTTATTTGAAGTTCATTATTATAATATTTCGAACGAATTGTGAAGAATAATTAAGATCCAACCGCGTGTTTTATAGGATTGAAAAAATACATATCCCATACTTCTGATTAATCTCAAAAGTCGTATCATATTTTATTTTAATAAAAGTGTATTATCCATAAGTCTGCAGGTTCGACGATTAAAATTCCTTATGCCCTTGTAATTCTTTAATGGAAAAACGATGTAGTAAGCGTTCCGACGGTTATAAAATATATCAAACTTTTATGAAACGCAGCTTTAAATTCCCCAATTTATGTTCCCCCATTCAAACTTCGGTGTAAACCTCAATTTCGTTTCGTCGCCATCGATAAAAAATTTTATTCGAAAAAAAAAAAATATATAAAAATCGCTCGCGCTGGAATTTAAACTCGTATTTCTTCGAAGCGAAAATCCGCAGCTACGCGCCTAACGACACGTTAATCCTAGCGAACGATCAGCCAGGGGCCAACGTGCGCGTTGCCCAAGGAGGAAAACTTCGCTCAAAAGAAACTCGCCCCTCCGAACTGCCACCCCGAGACTTTCGTCCATCGAATTACGAAAGGTCGTCCTTATTTTCATTAAGGAAGGCGACAACCCCCCCCCCCCCTCCTCCCCACTCGTCGCGTCGATCCTTCAGGAAAGGCGTCAGCGCCGACGAAGGTGCAAACAAGTGGTAGATTAATATCGGCCGACAGTTTAATTGGGGTGACACGGATTAAACGGGCGAGGGGGTGGGCTCGACATTTTTCATGGACAGCCAAATAAATAGGGCCGTTCGGGCCGTTGGCTGACGAACGGATAAATCCTCGTCATGCTGGAATTTCCATTTTCGGGATCCTTCTGTTGGGGCGATTCGTTTTCGAAGGCCGGCGAGAAATTCTCGTGCGCCGCTGCCAATCCAATTCGTTCCTTCGAGCGGGAACTTTTGGCGATCGTTGTTCGCGCTCGTGTCCGCGTCACTTTTTCGCTCGCACGCACCTCGCGGAGGCCATCGAGGATGGAGGCAATATCGTTTCGCGAATGGCGCGATCGAGGGAGGATTTTTGGCGATTGTGCAAGGCTAAGCGCAGGCGCGTGTAAACGCAATGCGTAAATGCTGTTCGCGCCTCGGATTAACGGCGCGAAGAGGCGTGAAAAGAGACCGAATGTTGGTATTGTTCAAATGGAGGGACGATCGGCGCATGCGCGCATGTCGAGTAGTTTGAAAAGAATTAGCTCTGAAAACGATTTCTTTGAAAGATCGTAGAACTTTGAGGCGCTGTCGCTTCTGAGATTATTCGTGATTTTCTCGCGGCGTACGGATCGAGAGATTAATCTATCGACATTTATCCTCCCTCCTCTTTTTCTTTAAGGATATACTTGGTAGGCTTAAATCTCTCCGGAAAATGGCTGGTAGGAATAGTGTTAACACATTCTCGATTATATGTAAAAGACTTTTGTCGCGTGACACTGCATTTGCGAGATGAACATCGTTTCCATCATACAGGATACCAACTATTATATTATTGGCAACGACTATTATTCTATTCAATGAGCAAGACGATTAGCAGTATCATGTCAGATTGTACAACAATTTTCATATCTCGCTAACGTTCGATTTTTCCACCTATGTTTTATAAAGTATATACACTCGATACAACGTGTCCCATGTACCATATAAATAACGATCGTATCCTTTCAACACTCCAGATACGTGCTCCCAATACTTCACCATCACAAGTCTCATTAGCCTCGAATAGAGCTTTTGATACCATATAGCAGGCATCCCGCCTCAAAATCAATTCAACCACCATCGCCACACCATCGATCACCAAACAGCCAGTCAACGTGAAGCAATGAAGAACAGCCAGCAACAACAACAACAACCAAAACGACGTAGCATCCAATATCCTCCTTCATAATCCCATCCCAGGAATTCCTCGACGAGACTTCCCAGAGCCGCTTGGCCGACTCGACATCCCGAAGAGCCGCGGCTTGCGTCGTAAAGTGCGGTGCAAAAATCGCTCCTCCTATATTGCCAGGAGGCCGTAAAGGGGCGAGGCGAAAAATTGCGCTATCGTCCCCAAAATTTACTCGCGCAGGGCCGAGTCGTAGGGCGATTTCGCGCATGAAATATTTCTCACCGCGGCCTCTTGGGCCGGCTCCAAATTGCGCGCATAAATAATGTAAGGTAAACAGAAACCGCTGCGCGGACCGGGAGGTGAACGTCTCTCAGGTGAAATTATCCGTCGTTCCGGGCTGCGAATGAAAGTGATGGGGAATGAAGGAGGAGGGGGATTTTTGATCTCTGAAAAGTAGCCGGAAACGCGCGATAATTTTCGCACGAGTGCGTAGAGGATTGCTGATTATTGGCGAGCTTCCTTTAGCAGCAAGTGAGCAAACGTTTAGATATGTGTACTGTATTTCTGGTGGTCAGGAGGGCACTTTAAACAGCAGATCTTAGCGGTTGGTGCTGGGAATAAGGAATTTAGCTTAAACAGTGGGTCCTAGGTCGAGTGATCTTAGCAATGGGTGTTGAAAATAAATTAAAGATAAAAAAGAAATGAGTAAAAGGCCGGTTGAGGCTCGAAAACTAGGACAGTGGCTGAGAGCGATTATTTCGTGTATTCTTATTGATTGGCGATAAGAAAGATGAAGGCATATCCACAAAGCTGGCGATACCTTTTAAAGGGGGAATTTAATTTTACATCAACGACAGCTACCTGAGGCCACGAGTCGGTTAATGTGCCGTCTGGTTTAAGAAGCGGACATTTATTATTTTCATCGCGCAATATTTCAGACCACTTTATTAACGGCAAGACGCTGTTCAGCGTTTCTCTGCTTTAAGCGAAATAATACGAGACATTTTTAATTTGGGAAAAATCGGTCGTTTCATAATCTAAAACACTCAACGATCTACTGAAGAAAAGACCATAAAATCAACTAACTTCGTGATAGTGCTTAAAAGTCTTCAAAAAACATTGCGGTTTTAGCTTAAGAAAAATCAACGATTCGATCATCTAAAGCAGCCAAGGAATTTATTACAAAAAAATCCCTTATAGTGCTTAAAAGCTTCTAAACACATTAGTTACACAACTTCGCTACCATCCAGTTTTTTCAAAAATTCCAGACTTTATTGTACAAAAAATTAGTTATATATAATATCATAATTACACGAAGCAAAGTTGTACACTCAATGAAACATCGCCTTTCTAATTAAAGAAAAATAAAAAATTCGATTGCCCAAAGCAGCCAATAAATCTACTCAAAAAAAAATTATAGAAAATCAAAGAAAAATTGTAGAATTAAGAATTTCTATAAAAAAAAATCTAAACACCGCCTACTTTCGAAACGGTGCTCGAAAAGCCAAAGCAACAAACACGAGCGCTTCCTTTCCTGGGATCAGTACAATCGCTCTAATCCCGTATTAAGGGGCTTCCGGTTCGATTCTTCCGCGGCAAAAAGGGTTAAATATCCAAAGGATCCAGGGAAGTCGGTAATACCGGGAGGAATAAGCGTTAGTCGGGCCCCTCGAAAGTTTGGAGTGCGGGGCTAACTACTTTTCCGGGAATCCCCCTGGAGCGCCGATCGAGGACATCCGGCCAATGGCGATACCGCAGATTTCCGCGAGGGCCCTTTGCAAAGCCCACGGAATCCAATTCGCGGAACAATAACGCGGAACTTGGCCGCTTTTCCTGCGGGTGTCCGACCAACTACCGCCTCTCCGCGGAAAACTGTTTCTCAAAATGGCCAGGGCTTACCGCGGCATTGCCGGGGACGAGAATACCATCCGCGGGGGCTCTGCCCTCTACTTTTCGCTCTTTCCATTCGGCCCGCCCCGTCCTTGCTCGCCGCCTCTGCGCTTCCACACTCGACGAGATTACCGCATGTCGAGGCTCGAGTTCCTGGAATCGACATTAACCCATCGTGGGCCGGTCGGACTCTGGAGTCGCGTATTCGCGTATCGATTTCCTCCTTGGTTCATTCAATTTTTAACCGCGAGCTCGTATGTGTGTATAGTACTGGGGGGCTTGGTGTTTGTTGAAATTATTGCTCGCGGTTAATTGTTAAATCGAGATCGCGGTGGTGGTGCTTACTCATGCTCAGCGTTATGCTGAGATGATACTTTATGGTAGGGTTGCCACGTTTAGTTCAAATGTTAAAGTGGATGCTTATGCAATTCGTGTGTGGTTGAAGAATTTTATGGACGATTTGGAAGCGATTTTATGAACATATTTGGGCTGTGGAAGGTTAAGGTTTTACTGCCACGTTAGTCGCTTATGATCAAAATTTATTTCTTGAACTACGTCACGATAATTATTTATCCGCGCTACTAATATATACAGAACAGTTGCTATGGAGCGTGAAGAAAAAAATAATAGCTGTTCTGGATAATCGAGCACTTTTATTTTCTGTCGAATCAATCTTCTTATACAATTTAACTGATACTACTATTTTTTATTTACGTATAACGAGTATACAACTCACGAAGAAGTGACATTCCTTTTGAAAAAAATATTCCAAGTATCCATCGCGATTAAAAGAAAAATATCATTTATTCACGAGCATATTCGCAAAAAACAGATAACAGATCAGACATTTAGTTGTTTACTCCTCGTCAATTTAATCATCCGCTCGAATCGAACCGCGGGGACTCGATCAAATCCGCTGCCTCCTGTCTCCACAATCGAGCCTTACAACCCCCAGAGAGATTCTCTGCCAATCGCAAGTCATTCTCCGCTGTCTCTTTTTTCCAGCAGCAGCTCATTAGCCCGCAGACCCTTTGTGAGTGACCCCGACGTATTATGAGCAGGACAACCTCTTCTGATTCGAAACGACGACAGACCGGAGGAAGTCGGGACAGAAAGCATCCCCTGGATCATCAACTACCGCCATCAATGGGCCACGATTCGTTCGATATGTGAGAGGAACATTGTCCCGATCGTCTCATCGAGCACTGACTCGTTACAGGCTGTGTCGCTGAGATTCTTTTGCTGGCCCTGATATACGAAGCAATCGTCTTGCAACCGTGAAATGCGCGAGTTTTCGTGCGAAAACAAGTCGAGAATGTGGGATGAAATCCTTTGATTTTGGTTATACGAGTTATTAGAAAGATTAGCATTGAAGAAAGCCTTCAAATCCTTTGATTTTGGTTATATGAATTATTAGAAAGATTAGCATTGAAGAAAGCCTTCAAATCCTTTGATTTTGGTTATATGAATTATTAGAAAGATTAGCATTGAAAGAATGAGATTAGGATGCTGATAAGTAAGCAGCGAATCGAGGTTACATTATCCACTTGCTTTACATCGGACACTGATCGTAAAGCTTTTATAAGCTTTGTGTATTTAGGATTAAATTTATAATAGGGCTGTGTTACAATGATAATATTTTTTTTTATCATAAACGTACTCATCCCGTAGTATTTGATCGATATATTCTTTAAAATATTTCATAATGCTTAGATGTACTAAAGAAGATTTGAGTAATTTTATATTTTTTTTATATATAAGGTGCGTGTTATGTTCGAAGTATGCGATATATAAACACTCTTAGTGTATATCTTTTCTGCTTGCATTTATTATTATATCTTTTGATTTTATTCAATCACTTAACTTCATTAAAGTTTATTATTAAATCATTTATTATTATCATATCAAGACTGATTCGTCGCGTGCTGATTTTCCTTTGCAAATTACATCGGATTGCTGCGAGTTCAAAATTTGATTACAACCATCGCTCGTGACATTCGACAGTGCATAAAGGAATTTGGTGAGGAACGCATCTCCTGGATCATCGACTGCTAACCACGCGTCGTGATTTGTTTGATACGCGAATAGGAACACCGCTATGATCATCTCGTCAAACATCGAATCGCTACACGCCATGCTGGTGATTTTCCTCGTTAAACAGGATGCATATCTGCGCCTCGTCAACACAAACAGAAGGCAATCGTACATACGCAACCCACGAATTTCTGGCGCAGCTCTAATATCCAGCAAACTTCGGGCCAACTTTGCCGGAGCTCGCTAACGAGTCCATAGACACAGTTGGAACAAGAGAATTCACCTTGCATTCGAGTTTTACCCTCATTTTTTCACCGACAACAATCAGGATAAGTCGACATTCTCGAAAGCCTTGAGAAAATTGAGGCGCGAAAAGGAGAATACAAAATATATAAAATATTTTCGACTTTCGATTTATCGACTAAAGTGAAGATCCATTTCGATGCACTTATACATTCATAAATGATTTCAGAATACAATACTAATTCCTTTGAGTAACTTTATATATTTTATAGCATCATATATTAATCCTTTAATTTCTTCTATCGAGATCAATGAAGTAGTACTTCATGAACAGCTGCATCAATATGCCTCTCCAAATATAATATTCGTCCACGCCGTAACAGGGGATCAATCTCTCCTGTTATATTTAATTACTTAATTACTCCTGTTATATTTAATCCGGAAAGTGCTCAAAAAAAAAAAAAAGAAAGGAGTTCCAGGGGCCAACGCTCCACCTTCCGTGACCTTTCTCCTTCCACTACATACTTAAGGGATAACCTCGTTTCGCAAAGGAAATGTGTCACAGTTAAACATGACGTCGAAGTTTTGTTCCCCTCAAGACTCTTCTTCATTTTCACAAGCCGATGATTAAATTCAACGAGTGTGTACGCGTTATGCAAGGATGCTACCGCCGAATGTGCTTGTGTGTGTGCACGAATGTAAGCCCGCTGCGAGCTAGGAAGCCGAGCGCCTTTTTTAAACAAAAGACGAAAGAGCCGCCGCGAGAGAGCCGAGCGAGCCGTGCGTTACCGAGACCCGCGGAATACAGAATAATTGAGACAGCGTTTGAGAACTGGAATTACCAGCGGTGGTTTAGCGTTGGCGTTAGTTAGCTCAGTATTTTGTTTCTGTCCCTTGTTATTACATTCCCCGCGTCACAGTTTTTACCCGGTCATTTCGCGAAGCCCTTTGTAGTTTTAGGAACTGGCCTGTGCGTCGAGTACTTTTTCGGCGCTCGACGAAGCGATGCTCGCCTCGAAACCTCATGGTTATGCGCAACATTAGATGCCACTGTGCGTGGTCTCATATGTAGATGTGATTGTAAAAGCGGAGGCGTGGAAAGAAATTGAATTGTTAGATGGCTGAAGTGGTTTAGCGGTACGTGTGAAAAATGTATTAATACTTATATGTGATCATTTTACAATAATACTGAATTTTTGTATGTAAAACTTTATTAATAATGTTCATAGAAATGTATATTTTTATCAGTATTCTTTGTGGGGAGTTGGGACAAGTTTCCTTTTTTTTTTTAAGTAATTCTCAGGATCGACTTTGCTAAGGTCACTTGGCCAAGGACCTACTTAATACGATAAACTCTCTTTTAAATACCCTGGTGTGATCTACCATCAGAAAACGGCAGTCAGCATACTTTCCTAATGCTCCGCGCGCCTTTGCACTTATCACGAACGCGTGCAATTATACGTCTCCAGATGTTTCGTTATTTGAAAATTTGCAATTGTCAAGTTTTTAAGAATATCATAACTCCTCTAACGTATGGCTCGAGATTATGTAAAATATAGCTCAAGATTTTTCGTTGTTTGAAAATTTGCAATTGTCAACTTCCCAAGAAAAGCTTAACTCGTCTAACTTATGCCTCCAGATTCTCCCAAATATCGCTCCAGATTTTTCGCTATTTGAAAATTCGCAATTGTCAACTTCTCAAGGAAACCTTAACTCGTCTAAGTTATGCCTCCAGATTCTCTCAAATATCGCTCCAGATTTTCGCTGTTTGAAAATTTGCAATTGTCTCCACTCCACCGTAGCTTCCTAACCAGGACATATGCTCACCAGCGTCCTACAGCGCGATACCTTCGCATAGTGTCCAATGAGCTTTGTTCCCCGCGAAAGTGGGTCCTAGAATGCAGAGCAGGTTACATTCGGGATTACCAGGTAATCGCGATGATAAGTCGTTCGTGGCGCGATGACGCGAGGGCGAGATTCAAAGGGCTTCGGCGCGAAGCGCAAACGCGAGCGCGGTTCTTTCGATCTCGCGAAGGGAGCGGCCCGTTGGGGAAAAGGGCTTCTTGTTTAGTCGGAACTCGCGCTGCCGCTCTCCTCGGAGAGCGGCTGGCGCTTTGGAGACTCGCTCGAAGGGAAAGACCACGGATCGGAGGTTTTCCTCGAATTTGGATCGTCGAATTGCCCCGCGGGGATTGCGGAACTGCGCGAGGTTTAACCTTTTATGGCGGATGTTTCTCTCAGGTTTTGGCGCTGTGCTCGTACTTTGATTTATCCCTCCGTGGTGCTATACACTTTTCACAGATCAAAGAAATACATACTTGGATATCTATAATGGATTGCTTAACACTATTCCTATGAGCAATTTTCCAGACAGATTCAAGTGTACTAAATATATCCTTTAAGAAAAAGAGGACAAAGGAAAAATGTCGGTAGATTAATTTATCGATCCGTACGCTGCGAGAAAATCATGAAAAATCTCAAAAGTGACCGCGCCTCAAAATTCTACAATTTTTCAATGAAATCACGGACCGGTCGTGGCAGGAATAGTGTTAACCTAGAAAGCTAGGGATGAACAATAATCGACTTGAGACAAAGCACGCGAACAGCGCTTTAAAGCCACTTCGAATTATTCCAGAATCAATGCACGATTCTAGCTCTCTCAATAAACACCTCCGTGGACTCGAGAAATCATCAGGCATAAAATACATTAATAATAAAATAAAATATAAAACACTGCACTCAACAACATACCAAAACGACTCGCTATAAACGTAGCAGTCTTCCTAACCTCAAACTACCCAAAGTGTCGACGCTCTTCTCGAGCAAACCGCGAGATCCAAGCACTCCATTCCAAAACGTTTTCATCGCGAACATTAACCACGTTAACCGACTCCTTTCTCGACAACAGCACCCAGCGCACGATTCACAAGCAAATGGATAAAATATCGAGCAAGAAGCGTGGCGGGAGCCAAGGATCCCTGCGGCGAGGATAAAGGCCTCGAATTTTCCCGACACCCTCTGCGAAGCGGTAATTATTAAACCTTCGCTTCGAGCCAAGCGCCTCTGGCGCCGCGCAATGGGATCCACGAATGTCGAGTTAACTCCTCTTCCTCTCTCCCAGTCCAACGGGTTAATCGACGGACCTACGTTGTTTTCATGCTGTTAGCGGTCTACCGTTTCCGCTCAAAGCCGAGGCACTTAATTAGCTTACGTTTACCCGATCATACATATTTATGAAGTTATCCCGGCCGTGGTTATTCCGGGGAGGGGAGGGGGGAAGGAGAGGAGAGAAAAAAGGAGACAGGACCGCCGGTTGGCAGTGCGTTTAATCCTGGCCAAGAAAAATTGCCGGTGTCCTGGCCGTAGCATCTAATTAACTCGAACTGGCCCTCTCATTTTTTCCTCCCCCCTCCCCCCCGGGGCCTCCTTCCTCCGCGCGGAGGCAAGAATTGTCAGAGCTACACCGGTGGCAGCAGCCTGACGCGAACAAAGACCGGACCGCCGCTTTGTTTCGCACAAAAGCCCGCGGCGCGTCCGGGAGCGAGGAAAAATAATGGGGAAATGTAATAAATCGGGTGATTAATTAACCCACATTTGCCTTCGAGGAACCTATCCGCACCGGCCTTATCCCTGCGCGGATGCGTCCGCTGGCTCTTTCTGACCAGTCACAGCTGGGGTGTTATCATTTTATATCGAAGACGAAGAAAAAGAGTGTCTGTTGATAATCGGGGAGAAAATTTTCTTGATTAAAGTTAAATTTTTGTTAATAATCGAGGAGCGCTGGTCATAGCTCGCTGCTGCTATTCTGTGTAGATGCATTGTCGCTCTCTCTCTCTCTCTCTCTCTCTCTCTCTCTCTCTCTCTCTCTCGATAAACTCCTTAACTTACGAATGCCGTTAAGTTTAGAGGTTAGAATCGACATTAAACGGTGGCTAGTATCCAAAAACGTACGTAGTAAAATAGTGTTAGAGAATTTGGTTTATATCTGAGAAATACGAGGTAGCCATTCGAGAAGAATTTGCACCAAACCTCAACTCTCACCTGTCATCAATAGCTTTCAATAGACACTGCGTATATTTCAAACCTTTCGATAAACCATCGTTTCCAGACAACACCACGTTACTACACGCCTAGTGACACTTTTTATCGGAATAGCCAACGACGATGTATCAATGTTCGTCACTAAGAAGATCGATGGTTGTAAACTAAATCAATTTTAAGGTTACTTTACAAGTAAATAGGCACTCGTGCTCCTGGTAATTATTCCTAATATCAGGCACACCCGAACTACAGAACATTTAAACCACAACGTCTCCCTTTCTTCTTCCTCCTCGCAATTGGATCTAATAATTCGGAGGTTTATTCCAAACTCGATCTAAATACCACACCAATTAGTTACCAGAGACGGTAAACGTAGCGGATTAAACGTCTCACGATCGATCGGATAGGCGCATCCGGTTAGAAATAAATCGCACCAGATCCAGCAGCGGCGATGCCCGACGTTTGGGATCTGATTAGCTCGAAGCTGCCGGAACATTTTCGGTCGAGTGGCCCTGCCAGCCGAGGCGAGAGAGGGATCCACTTTCGCGCGTAAGAAAGCCGACTCGAACGGGAAACGGATGCCTGGCCGCGTTAAAAGAGAGGGAGTCTTATTCGTCCGTTTGGTCGTCGCCGGGCGTAATTCGAGGCGCTGACGTTGGCCGATCAATATCTCTATACGCTCGGCATCTGTGCATCCTCGAGTTTCTCGCAATTCGTTTCGAGAAGCTCCACTCGGTATTCTCGCCGCTGACCACCGCCTGCAAGCTGCAATTTTTCCAGAAATTTCTCTTTTTCTTCGAGGAAGCGCGAATAAGTGTACTATGGAGATCAAACTGTTTCTTGGACTATCTAGTTTTAGGATATGAATATTTTAGGAAGCGATTATATCCGAAGTAAAATCTAGAGGGTTGATCAAAATTACGAATGGCAAGAATGGCAAAATATTTATCGCGTGTGTTTAACGTAGAGCCTCGACATGTTGTCCGCTGTTATCGATAAACTCGTGGAACCGATTGAAAGTGGCGCTCGTCTTTCTTCCAAAGTTAAATCGTTGTGGCGTAAATTAAATGTCAACATAATTTTGACCAATTTGCGTGTGAAAATACTTGAGATACTTTTGTCTCACGTGCGTGTAATCCTTAATGAAAGACATCAATTTCTGTCCTGGTATATATGATACATATATATATATATATATATTTTTTTTTTGTTTATATATATATTTTTTTTTCTGTGCTATTGGGCTTCGGTATACGGACACAAGCTGTTCTCTTTCATTCAGGATTACACGCTCGCGAGAGAAAAGTATCTCAAGATATTTACATACGCAAGTATGAATATATATGCAATCACCAAGAATGGAAATAAGTTTCAATATGATGGAAAAATGCTCGTACAACACTGTCACGGTTCCTGCAAGGCAAGGAGCTCGTTGCTCAAAGGATCGAATTACCGTAATCGCGTCACCATTATCAATTCCCTCGTCCCGCACGTCGCGTACCCCAAGCCCGCCAACTCCCTCGATGTTCTCCATCGACAGTACCACGTGGCGAGACGAGGCTGGAAATTTCGCTCGAAAGCCAGGCTGGAATTTTTTCAAAAGTCCGCAAACGTTGTGCAAAAGCTCCAGGAATAAATTGTTTTAACGAACCTGCCCCGGCCGATTTATGCGGGCGCCCGCCACGCCTAGAAACGGCGAGCGGGTTAATCGTCGACGGTTGTAAATCGATTCCGGCACAACCCGTAAAATTACCCGCTTTCGCGAAATCCAATCGAGGCCGGATAAGTCTCTCAATACTTTCCATCGTCCGCCATCCCCACGTCCATCGTTCGCCTCGTCGTTCGCACTTCCGGATCGTTGAAACGTACGAAAATTCGAGAGCACAGGAGAATGGCTCGACGCACTTCCATGGAATCAAAGAATGAAAAGTACGCTCTGATCATTTCGGGTACGTATATACAACACCAGATTCATTTCAAAAAAAGAGAAGAGAGGCAAAAGGAAATTTGAGTAAATCAATATAATGATCTAAATACTGTATGAAAATCACGAAAAATCGCAGAAAATGCGTTATAAAGCGCTACGATTTTTTTTAGGAAATTACTTAATAATAATAATTGACTAGTTAATTAGAAATTACTTGATAATAATTTTGACCAGTTCGGTGTTCTAGCGTTAAGACGATATTTAATGGCTTTCCAGTGATATTAGTATTTTCATTTTCAGGATCCCCTCTATTTTGATACATCGGATTGGAAGAAGTATTTATGTAAACATGTGCTCTGATGATAATGGCTAGAAAATTCACTCTTATGTATACATTCACGATACTGCAAATGGGTTAAAACTGACCCGATCCGGTTATCTGCGTTTGACGTGTATAAGCGTCAATCCGAAACTTGATTTTGGCACGGTTGACTGTTATGCTCGTGGTGCAAATTAAAAAATCACCATTCACCGCGAAAACTCATACGCACGAAAATTAATTTCTGCCCCTTGGTTATCCTTTCTCATTTCGCTCGACGTTTTTCGTCAAGCTGCAAACACGAACACTGTACAACGTCTCCCGTCCGCCATTGCTCGATTTGAATCGCTCAGGCCGTAAAGGGTTTTTAAAACTAAAATCCGCGGTTAACTGTTTAATCAGCCGTAAAGAGACAAGGTTTGTCAGGGACTTTTGTCCCGTAAATTACGGCCATTGCTACGTACAAAGCGTGACCGTAAAATGTCACAAGACGGGGATGACATCCGACCATTACTCTTTCAGTTTACTACGTACAATGCAGTTTGTCCTTTGTCCTTTGTGCTCAGCTCCGTTTTCATCGCATATACACCGCCTAACAATCCTCAAGAACAAAACAGTTCACCGTGGCCTTTATACGGATCCACTTTAGATATCAGAGCACGATAATCGCTACGGCGTACGTACTGAGCGATACCACGAATTCTCAGCTCGCAGCGCAACCTGTAGTTTCTAAATTATCCTGGGTGTCCTGTTGCATTTTATTCGCACTCATCGGAGAGCTATCGTGAAGATCGAAGTCGAGCACGAGGATTCGGTCCTGGGTTTCTAATGTTAGGTTGGCAGGATAGTAAATAAAGGTTAGAAGATGCGGTTTCTGATAGTCGAAGTACGAACTGTCAGACAATAATGTAGGTTTGATATTTTAACCTGTGCATATATCCAAGGTTTAACTATATTTAACTGTTTTATTAGAACTAATATTATGATATAACAGGGTTGAAGAGAAAAAACCTCTTTTCACGACGCTTATTTCCTTAAGTAAAAAAAAGGTGATTTTTGATCGACGCGTTGTTTTAAAATCACAAGGAAAAAGAAGTCCACTCCAAAATCCAATTATCAAACATCCGCAATTACTCAACTCTAAACCTACCAGCCACTTTCTGGATATATTCATGTATACCACGTATATTTAAAAAAAAAAGCCATTGAGAAGAAATATCGATAGATCAATGAAATGATTCACACTGCTGTAGAATCCTAGAAAGTCTCAAAACGTACCCTCTTACAGTAGTCTTACAGAAGTACAGCAGTGTCTTCAAGAAACGACTGACCCCTCATTTTAATCACTTCGGTTAAGTTTAATATTAATTACCAACTTAAATGATCCTCCATGGACATCAAATCGCGATAATCAGTGTTAAGATCATGAAACGACGAAATTACGCGAGAAACGAAATAGCAGGAGCAAGAGAGACTGTCTGAAAAAGAGAACGTAAGAGAGAGGCTGAGGCAGAAGAAGAAAGAGAAAAAGAGAGAGAGAGAGAGAGAGAGAGAGAGACGCGGTTCCTTTTCCAGGGACCCTCTTCTCCAACGTACGTGACCCCGTGGCGCGTTTCACGAAGTCGGCCCTCGAAAACGCGGGCGGAGAAAGAGGCTAGCCGAGTTCGTGCCTATATTTCGCCTAATGAGCCGGAAAGAATGGCCGCGTGTAGTGGCTACTCCCTTGTTACACCGGCGACGATGCAAAAATAGGCCCACCGCGTTTTATGCGCCCCCGAAACTCGCCTGGCCGCGCCACAGTTCGCCGCTACAAGTATTTTAGCGCGGCACTTTTTAATTATAGCGGGCATTATTGGCGGTCGGCTTTCGGAATGCGGCTCGATTTTGTGCTAGCGTCGATGCAAGCTTCGAAGAATTCTTCGAGGCTTTCATCGATCTTCGTGTAGAATATTGGGTCGGTGTTTGTTGGCTGGCAAGGGATTGCGAATTTTAGGCTCTCAACAATCGAGTTTCTTGTATTTTGCTCGGTGACTGGCGTTTATTCCGTTCGAGAGTGAATTACTCTCTCTCTTTTTCTTTTTTTCTATACATATATTTATAATTTATAGTTAGTAATTAATATTAATTATTTATTAATATTTAGTAATAGTTTGATTAAATTATATATATAATAATTTATAGTTAGTAATTAATATAAATTAATTATTAATATTTAGTAATAGTTTTATTAAATTATATATATACTTACATTTTTATATAACTAAAAAAAATGTTATATTTTTATTTATTTATTTATTGAAATCACTCGGTCTACAATTCATTTTCCACCTCATTTCACGAGAATCCTGAACCCACTATAACATCCACCCGTCAAACCAGCTTTGCTAATGAATCCACACCGTTAGCGCATATAGTGAAATACATATATATATATATAGCTAATAACATGGACGCTCTTAATGGCGAGTGATACGAATTCCTAACGGATCAGAATTAACCGGTTATTCGTCGTAGAATGGTCCGTGCACCCTGCACGTATATATACGCTCATTCAGGAGTAAGAGGCCGACGAATTGCACCGCCGCATTAACTCGTACGTTGCATCCACCCCTCGGGTGAGCTTAATTGATCGCTATCGCGGCCGTTTCAGGGGCGGAAGAAAATGTACCCCAGCCGAAAGGCGGCCATTCAGGAAACATTAGGCGCGCCGTTCTCCTAAGCGATGAAAACGCGAATTGCGCTTTTTCTTTATCGCTCGCATAATACACCCTTCCTTTCTCAACGGAATTTCTCTCGGCTTAAAGCTGGATATTTCCACGGTGTTCCTTTCATAAAGGAATAGGCGATGGAGTTTAAATGTGTGATTTTAAATGAAAAAGTTATCGATTAATTACCTCATTAACACTAGAACTACCAAACCGGTGAAAATGACTAGTGAGTCTTTTCTTTAAAAAATCGTAGTGTTTTATAACTATGTATTTTTTGAGATTTTCCATGATTTTCATACGGTATTTAGATCATCATTTTGATTTACTGGAATTTTCGTTTATTCTCCTTTTTTTTTTATAGATACATGTGGTGTTCTAAATATGCCTAGAAAATTGCTGGTAGTTTTAGTATCAATAAGGAATGTGCTGATCGATTGCATTGGAATTATCGCAAAAACCTGTTCGTTGAACGTTGGAATTTAATGAATGTTCGAGCATTGGAATTAGCGTTGATATTAGAATCAAGCTAATCGTCTTTAAACGATTTTTCACGTTGTACGTATATTGCGGAACCAAAAAAGTGGGGCACATTTTAAATAAGTCCAAGCGTACCTTTACGAACGTCTTGAATCGGGTTATTTTTAAAATAAATATTAGTCGGCGCGGAATTTTAGCGAGATTAAAAAAGCGTTTCCGCGTGGAGGTAATTACGGAAAGTATTTTGTTTGAAATTCATCACTCGGAATAGATTTAAAACGGAGAGTATGGAATACGTGTATGTGGATGTAATGGCTAAATGAGATGGAAATCCTGGACTTACGGAAGCAAAGCTCCAGCTTTTATGGAACATGCTGTCGCATATTTTCGTGCTTTTTGTAGCTCTTGCTGTACTCGGAAGGATCCAGATAAAAATTCTAATTTAGATACCTTATTTTGCTTATAACGTTTTACATCGTTACTGGACTATAGACATTCTTCTTTTAGAAACTCCCGTTTCCTGAACATTCCGCGTAATTGCAATTATTTTACATCAGAGATTGTGCTTACCAAGAAATTCCTAAATCGATATACAATCATACAAATAAAATCCAGCTATAATTAACAATAGACCCTCTGAAAGTTAACTTGTAAGCCCAAATTGACTCCTATCTACTACCTACTACCTACTCCTATCCTACCTACTACCACAACTAAATAGATACATTTTTTCACTGAGATTAAAAATCGATTTACATTAACCCTTCAGGACTCCTTTAAATATCATCCGATCATCCGAACCTAAGTAAAGGCACTAATTACGATT
This sequence comes from Ampulex compressa, assembly GCA_038496175.1. Lineage (NCBI taxonomy): Eukaryota > Metazoa > Arthropoda > Insecta > Hymenoptera > Ampulicidae > Ampulex > Ampulex compressa. Next base: position 20,938 of record JBCFXI010001311.1, on the reverse strand, counting down.
ACGCTCTGCATTAAAAGGAGGCTCAATGCACACGCTCGAAAGGAAAAGGTCATGGCGAAAGCATATACCTCTATCTCGTTAAATTCACCGCCTTTCTTCTCCGCAGTATTCAGACACTTTGACCCAGAATCTGCTCTTTAAATCGGGTAACCAGGTAACCGACATACACATCTGGTACATATAATTACGTTCAAAACCGAGAGGCGATGGATTTAAACCCGGCTAGTCCCGATGAAAGTACGAATCCCCATTCAATCCCCCACAGCGGCACGTCTCTCGTTCTCTAATCAAAGCCGAAAGGGGGAGCGCGGAATATCGAAAGGCTTGTTGGGCATAAGTTTCGAACGTGCGCCTGAAACGTATAGCTTCGCGACCCCAGCTGCTGCTTCTGTCAGCCATTATCTGGGTCGGGCCACGATTAGATCCCCGAATCGACTATGTACGGACGCGGTATCAAATATTGTGCGGTCAAACATTCGCACACCGTTGCATCCAGAGCGGTTTGAATTAGGATTTGGGCATGATAGTGCGCAGCGATGTTCCGCTGAGATCAATCCTAGGACGCCTCCATTCTCGAGATCATCTTTGCTCGAAGACCTCGCTGACAGGTCGGATCTTTCTATCGGTTTTCTGACGCTATGTTTATACTTATCGCAGGTGCAGTTTGCGTTTATGCCTCTTGCGTCGCGGAAAGCTGATCTTGCTAATGATCGACAGTCATTGGCGAAGTATGGACTTTTGGAGATTTATCGAATTCTACCTGTTTACAGGGTCTATAGATTTATCGAGTCCTACCTGTTTAGAGAGTATATATGGATCTTGACGAATGGTTTGATTAATGGAGTGTCACGGAAAAATCTTGGGTCGTTGTATCTCGTTGATTATATCTTTGATTATGAATCGCTTGGTTAATGTTGTATATCGTTTTGGTATGGATAGAAATCGAGCTTGCGTGGATTACACGATCACGATCGATCACATCGCGTGATCCTTTCAATTACTTCGAAGACTGCGATTCGCCATTTCTATTGAGCTACAAAAATTGATTAGAGAAATCAGCAGTACTGCGTAGCTTTTGAATTCATTAAATACACGATTATTGCAAAATAGTATTGCGTCGCCACTGTAATATAACGAAATGTACATTCGACAGCGTTTTATTTATCCTGTAAGCGAAATTATTTTTCTTTTCGCTTCTTTTTCTTTATAGTGAACTCCTACAAATCCAGGATGGCAGTCAGACGCGCGAATGTCAGGAAGAAAGATTCTGAGCCAGTGCAATAGGTTTGACTTGGATTTCTTTTGTGGAAGTCCGAGTTTCCGTACGATACAAGATTCAGCTCGGCGAAGGGTCCTGGGAAGTTCCGGAATAATCAGATCCCAAGGAAATCTATTCGACGCGTCGATGCAAGATGCAGGCGGTACATTATGGTGCAACGATTTCTTGGACGCCCGAAAGATTGATGCGCAAACTGGAAACGGCGTTGCACTTGATACTCGTCTGCGTACAAAATACTATGATTAATAACGGTTCGCACCGGCGTCTAAGGCGCCATTCAGCTATGAGAGCAGCTCGATGCGCTGCAAAGGGAAGTAAATGCATCCGCGAAGCATCCTTCCTTGGAAGGATTTTGGCCGATACGGTGTGCACGAAGCGATGAAAAAAATGTAGCAAAATAATACTGAAATATATACTAAAATATATATAATAACATATTATATATAATAATACTAAAATATACTTTGGATTTCACGAGGAATTCTACGGAATATACACGCAACCTTAATAAAAACCTCTGAATCGTTAATTATTCGCAGATACTTTCATCGCGATTCGCAAGTATCGACTTTATTTTTGCAATACGTCAAATAAAAGTCGTGCTTTCGAAATTTGTGAATTAGAAATTTTAAATATTTGCCCCAGTTTCTCATGATTCTTTGTCACGACTCTAGTATACGATTTTCGATTACATAGTATTTCATATGCTTAGCGAGTGTAAGTTAAGAAATACCTCTCGAAAGTACGAATAGTCATATCGATCCAGCAAGGGAGTAACAGTAACGACCTGCACAGTGCTTCTCACAGAGGAGTTTTCATGGCAACCCTCGTTTCACTTCGAACAACAGCAGACGCGCGTAAATTCTTCAACGTCGCCTTATCATCGCCCTATAAATTATCCCCCGAGTGTCGTAATTAGATAATCATTCGCACTTTTAAATCCCCCGGGCGACATACGTAATTTGCCTTGCAAAGAGGAAAGGCGCCTCGTTCCCCGTGGAAAAACTCCTGCGCGAGTGCTCGATTAGCATTAAAAGGCGAGCGTAGGCGTGGATTAAGTTCTTCGGGATATTATAAAGCATTGCATCGAGCCTCTTAGAGGTGTACGCCCGTGGCAGAAAATGCGGCGCAACGGCCGCCTTCCTCGAGTCGTAGAATCGTTTTCACGCGTGGCCAAGAGTGGCTGTGCGCACGAGACTATTATAGTTATTAGGGTAAGAACATGCATGCAGTTTAAGCGGCGCGCAACCCGGAAGCAGGAACCTGTCCCGATCAGGCGCACGTTTGCTCCGCAAATTTAATTAAGTTCTTGCGGAGGGACAAAATGAACATCTCTCCTTTCCAATTTTCTCGCAAGCCCCGCTTCCTATCCGCGCGACGATGCTCTTCCGCGAGGGAGCTGCCTTGTCGGGAAATTTTGGAAAATCTCCAAGGGTTAATCGTGGAAAATCAGCGTTCCGGTTTGCAGCGCAATATGCGATTGGGTATTAAAAAGCGGGGATATTTTTATGCGGGATAAAGTAGAGTTCGCCATGTTGTGCGTTGGTTTGAATGTGTATATACGTTCATGGTTGGCAGAGCGATTGGTAGAAATTAATGTTATTCAAAGTTTCGTATAGTAAGTGAATAAAGGAAGCGATGTGAGTATGTATGATTATGCATTTTTTCTATAAACGTACGATGCTCTCGGAATTTTCAGAAGAAACGGATCCGTGAACTCAGACAGAAACTTTAATGTCTTACGTCATTTACGTCAATACGTATCATTCAACACGCATATGCGCCAACGATAAAATACATACATACACAATATATATCTGCCCACGAATAGAATTAAAACCGACAGCTCATCGGATTACGCGACGATTCTCCCTGCAAAGCAAACTACCACTCTCTAATCCCCGGCAACCCCCGCTGGTCACAAGCGAGGTTACGCTTCTATTTAAAAAAAATCATACAAACCAAAAAAATAACGACCACGATATATTTGATCCACCACCAACGCTCGAATACTCCCAGTTTGGATTTCACAAATATCTCCAAATCCTTCAAACGACCACTGCGCCAATAACGTAGGCAGGGAAACTCCATATCCGTTCAATCGCTACCTTCGCGCGTCGATCCAAATCAAGGACCTTTATATTAACATCCTAAACGATCCTTATCCTCGTTCGTTATCTCGATATCCTTAAAATCGAGCCCAAGATGTCTCCTGAACGCGAGCACCTCCACGAGTCGAGCCGCACGACGAATGCCCTGAGAGGACGCTTTTAATATCCCGGCTCCGATCGCGCGGAATGCGCCGCGGCGGAAAAGTCATATCGCCCCGTAACCGGCAAAGAATACGCCGTTTTCGTTGTCGTTCCTGCCGTACACAACCGCTCGTAAAATAAATAAAGGGACTATCGCGGGGTTGTACCGTGCGCACGCGGAATGATAAGGTTGGCGGAAAGTGAATTGGTGGCAGAAGACCTTTTGCATAAAGCGCCGGCTTCCCCCTCCCCTCCGCCCCTTCCCCCTCCACTCCCGCTCTGGCGCTTTGCATATCTCCCCTCCGTCGCGCCTCCCTGTCCTGATTTCAGCAGGGAGATTCCGCCAGCCCGGTTTTCCACGTCTCTCTCTCTCTCTCTCTCTGTATGTCGTGCTTTCTCTCTTAGCATCTCTCTTTGGAGTTCTCTTTCTCTCCCTTTCTCCTTACTGTGCGTATCCTTAATCCTCCCTTCGAGGCGCACTCTCCTTCTTTAACTCGCTCTTCGGGTCTTTCTTTTCTACTTTCTAACTTTCTCTTCGGCTCCCAGTTATCCCTCTATATGCGTATCCTGTATTTTTTTTTTATTGTTTATTTTTTCCTCAGCGTGCTTTCTTTTTCTTTTAAATCTAGGTTTAGCTTTTTCTCTTCCTAGGTTTTTGTGGCTCTATGCTCAACTCTCTCTCTCTCTTTATTATGCGTATCCTTGACTCTACCTTCGAGGCGCACTCTCCTTCTCTAACTTTGTCTTCAGAGCTTTCTTTTCTACTTTCTAACTTTCTCTTCGGTTCCCAGTTATCCCTCTATATGCGTATCCTGTATTTTTTTTTTATTGTTTATTTTTTCCTCAGCGTGCTTTCTTTTTCTTTTAAATCTAGGTTTAGCTTTTTCTCTTCCTAGGTTTTTG
>JBCFXI010001311.1:0-16405 GCA_038496175.1 Ampulex compressa | reverse complement strand
GCGTATCCTTGACTCTACCTTCGAGGCGCACTCTCCTTCTCTAACTTTGTCTTCAGAGCTTTCTTTTCTACTTTCTAACTTTCTCTTCGGTTCCCAGTTATCCCTCTATATGCGTATGTTTAACCCTCCCTTCATGGCGCACTCTCCTTCTCTAACTTAGTCTTCAGAGCTTTCTTTTCTACTTTCTAACTTTCTCTTCAGCTCCCAGTTATCTCTCTATATGTGTATCCTTTATTCTTTCCTCAGCGTGCTTTCTTCTTTTTTAATTCTTGCTTTAGCTTTCTCTCTCTCTCTCTCGGGTTCTCTAGCTCTATGCTCAAATCTCTCTCTCTCTCCTGCTGTCTTAATCTCTCTCGTTCAAGCTCTCACGTTAGCACGCGCTCTCTTTTGAGCTCCCTTATCAGCTGCTCTCTCTCTCGAGTATTCTCTCTTTAGCGCGCTCTCTCTTCCTTTCTCTCCCTCTCTCTCTGTCTCTCTGCGTAGCTCACGCTCTATCAAGCTCTATATCCTTCTCCCCCCTTTCTCTGTGTTTCCGTCTAGAGGCACTCGCGGACTAAATAGGCCCGCGAAATCGAGGATCGTGGGCTACGACGTCTTATTTTCTTATCGGCCATTTCGTGTCGCAATATCGGCCGGCATTTGCATCGCCCAGTTACCGGAGTTTCTTCCCACAGCAGCCGGCGACCGCGCTGAATTAAGGGTTGAGATGGAGAGAGAAAGAGAGAAAGAGAGAGAGAGAGAGAGAGAGAGAGAGAGAGAGACGATGAAGGTGTACAAGTAAATTTGGCCGCCCCAATTTAAGGAAGAATACGAAGACAGGAAAGCTGAGACGTCGACGTGTAAAGGAATTTGATTATCCTAACCCAAAGTACAAGGATAGCAAAGAAACCTGTGATACGGATACATGCGAATATTCTCACCCCAAATAATTCCAATAAAAGAGGAAGACACAAGGAGTCTAGGCTGCAACCAGATATAATCTCAACGGTTTCAGGAACAAGTTCAACCAACAACCTTCAAAGCACTTCGATCGTCTCAATATAATATACATTTAATTCAACAGCACCCCCTCTACAAGACCCATAACCATAAACCTAAGAACGTATTCGTAAGCAATAATCATCCACACTTCAATAATTCCTCGTGACCTATTCAATAATCAACCACACTCCAATAATTCCTCGCTCACCATCCAGGATCCTCCAGCAATAACCAACCATTGACCAACACACATATAACCAACCATTGACCAACACACGTACAATCAACCATTGACCAACACACACATAACCAACCATTAACCAACACACATATAACCAACCATTAACCAACACACATACAACCAACCATTGACCAACACACATATAACCAACCATTGACCAACACACATACAACCAACCATTGACCAACACACATACAACCAACCATTGACCAACACACATACAACCAACCATTGACCAACACACATATAACCAACCATTGACCAACACACATATAACCAACCATCGATCCTTGATCGTCGATCCACGATCGTCCTACGCCCCTCCAAAGGTTACACGCGAACCAGAGGAGCTCCTCTCGAATCCCTCCGCGATGAGCAAAGCGCCACCGCGTGAAACGAGTCGAGGCCGGCAGGGGGGATTTTTTTCCCCGACACCAGGAAGGGGCAGGGAGGGAGACTCGAGAGGCGGGCCGCGGTAGAAAGGAGCCGAACGAAGAATATCCGGCCCGCGGGCGGGTATTGGTAGCGCCTGCATACCCGGCGCCGTTCCCATTTTTAATTATACGGGCGCAATCAATGCGCAAATGTACCCGTTTCCCGGCCTGGCGGAACTTAAAGCCGGGAAAATGTTTTCAGAGACGAAATTCTGGGGAGCCCCATTCAGCCAGCGGCTTATTCATTCTCAGACGTTTCCTGGAGGGGCGATGCTGGAGAAGGAGGAGGTTGCGGAGGAGGAGGAGGTGGAGGGGGGGGGGGAGCGCAGTAATTTTACGCTCGGCACAATATCGCGGATTTAATTAGCCACTCGAGCGAGGGCGGAAACAAGATGCCTCCCTCCTCCAGCCGGCATGCCATTTTGCAGATCTGCAACTGATGTATATACAATTGCGCGGCGGGGCTCTCTATCCCCCGGTGACGGGAGCACGCCGCACTGCCTGTTATTGTTGTCCACGTCCTTGTCGCTGGGCCCCCGGAATTGACTGCTAAACTCGTCTGGCTGAGGTCCTGCCGTTTAAAGTGGCCCACGGACCACCGGGTAATGCGATATGCGCGACCACCGGGGCTGCTGGGATAGTGGTGCGCGACGACCACGGCCTGTACTGGTTGATGCATATATATTTATATATATATATGCATCAACCTGTACTATTATATATATATATAGTGTATATTTTGCATATATATGTAAAGGGGGAAACTTTTTCTTTAGCATAAGTCTATTGGCACGATTTATTTCGGAAAAAAACTGACGGACCTCAAAATCGACCGTCGTATTTTTAGTAATGAACGTAGTTCCTTCTGTACGATTTCACCTGTGTAATTTTCAACGCCTAAATTGACGACTTGGAAACTAATTTTCATAGGTAAGATTGTATATTGATTTTTGTTGCATTATCATGTATCATCTAATTTATGTAAAGAAATTTCATAGACTATTGGTTGAGTGGTTGATTTTAAGGAGAAATTGAGCCAGGTTACATATATATGTTAGATTGCCCCAAAAAGTTCTTTCGTTTTGTAAGGAAGTAATAGATGCATAATATATACTTTGTTTTACGTTGTTGGGTTACGTATAGAGCTGGACGACGACCGAAGATAAAGACCATGACATTTGGCAGATTAGGTTTGATGTTTGTATGATTAAATAAATAAAGAGGTATATATGCAAGCAAAACTTTCATCTTACTATTTGGAAAGACTGACCAATATGTGCGAAGAATTGTATCTATATCGAGAATTAGTCCTGACTTTATCGAAACCTGCGAAAGCCGACAAGCTTCAATGCCGCGTTAAATGATTTTCCAATCAAATTCATCACTCCATTTCTATATAAGGACACCTTTGTTTACAGTCTTTGGAAATATACAGCGTATTTTTAATCTGACACAGAACTAATTACTCTCATAATTGATAATAAATCGGGAATGTTATTTCATAATTTGTAAAGCAGCGTTGTGCCAGGGCAAGACCATGAACGCGCACAATGTTAATTAATACAATGCGGTTCCTTATACAAATACTGTTGTATACATTAACCATTATTTATGTCTAACGCTTCAACGAAAATACGCTAACAATGCTTCAGCGCGCAACGCAACCTGGTGATTGATTAAAACGAACGATCAGAATAAATCTGCGCGGATACGATTAATTTAAATCGCACGTTTTCCGATACATTACCATGCGAAGCGCGGCGTGAAATCTGCAACGTGCGAAAATAAATCATCCCACCGACGCTGGGTGTCTTTGAGAAGGGTTTCCTTTTCAAAAATACGAAACAATTACTTCGTACTCAACTAGGATTATTTTATACTCAACCAGTTAACTGAGGAATTTCGTCTCAAAAGATCCAAGCGCAGTGCGGAATTGAATACAAACGAGGAAGGATTACGTTTTCATTCGTCAAAAAAAGTAACAATTCGTTTCTAAATACGTTATCCTCACTAAAAACTTGAAAATTGCCAAAAAATAATAAAATACATAACAAGAAATGTTGAAGATGACAACAATAAACAAGAAAAATAAGAAAATATTTTTTTTAATTTTAATCTATTTATGTATAATATGTTTCGAAGCACCGTACCACACAAAGTGCGACTTCACAGATCATACTTAAAAATCTCGATTCCCTACGTTTCCCAATTTTTGAGCAAACGGGTTACGTATATAATTGGTTTTGGAACGCGAGCCTTCCTCCATATAAAATACACAGCAGTTATATTAGTAATAAAGGGAACATACCACAAATAATATTCTTATTACATTCTCTTGAGATTTTCAATTTTTATAGTGAATGGTAATTTTTTACTTTACACCACGAGTATACACGTCAAACGCACCGCAGTAGAGATCTGGTCCGACGTGTATACACGTCGAAGGCGCTTAACTGGTTAACTAAGAATAAAAGAAATGATTTCATATTCAGCCACGAGCAAGAGGTGTCGACGCGTCGCAACCCTTTCAAAGTATTCCTGTTAGATAACAGCAAAGATAGCGAGAAGGAGGCCGCGTGATCATTCGAGGAGAGGCGCGGTCGCGCTCTTTCAGGTAGCGCGATAGGAAAATGCAGGCTTTCGGAATTATTGTATATTTGCGGCATGGAACTCCCGTAGACAATGGGCATTTTGTCCCTAAAGGAACAATGAGTTCTTTAGGCGTGTACTGTTTCACGGCCTTTGGCGAGGGGCTTTTGAAAGGAAATCGGTTTCTCAAACCGCGCGTGCCTTTGTTGGGGGATGCACGGTGACAAAATGACGACAGGTCCGCCGCGTCCTCGCGAATTTACTCGAATATTCGCGGAACAATTATTCGCAAATGTCAATGTTGAACTCCTAACCACTTGGCAATAGTATAATGCATATCCTCGATCTTCCCATTCTACGAATTCTGAATAATTGCTTGGAATAAGTGATTTTGAATGATCAGTGTCCACTTAGTGGGCGATAATTAATTAACCACTCGTCCACTTAACGACGATAATTAAGCCTGGCTCAATGATCAAAGGCTTACTAAATCGCAACGATTCGAATTGAAAATCGATATTAACACTAGACCATACTATACCAGTCAAAATGACTGCTCGGTTGTTTCTTTAAAAAATCGTAGAATTTATAACGATCTATTTTTTGAGATTTTCCATGATTCTCATGCAGTATCTAGATCATCATTTTGATTCACTAAAATTTCCTTTTACTCTCCCCTATTTTTTAAAGATGCATGCGGTGTTCTAAATATGCCCAGAAAGTGGCTGGTAGTTCTAGTGTTAAGAACCAAGGCGATGAGTTAGACTTATAAGAAGAAAGGCCTGGAAAAAAATCGGACACCGCGCGATATTCGCGATGTCGAAGTGCAATGTTGGGACTTTTCCAGCGAGAGAAAGAAAGAAAGAGAGAGAGAGAGAGAGAGAGAGAGAGAGAGAACGACAATCCTCAAATCTGACTCGTGGCGAATTCCTCCTCGGAAATCCGGCGCGGATAATTTTAATGGGACAAAGCAAGTGAAAAACTCCGTAATAATTCGCTTCAAGTGGCTCATTCTGGCATGAAAAACGCACGATTACCGGCAACGCCCTGGCGGAATGACGGCGGATAAATTATAAGCGAACAGCTTCGATCGGATAATGTATTCTTTTGTCCCCGGCCAGCCCCCGGGGGCTCGCACAATGCGATCGAAACGCCTGCATCCTGCATTGCGTTTTGTTTGATACGCTGAAAAATAAATTAGCCCACCAGCCAGACTCGTTGGCCGCTCGCAAATGCGCAAGGAAAACGATCCATTGTCCAGAAAGCCGAGCGCGCCATTGCCATTGTTAATCACACGAATTTCGATGTTTCACCGGCAACCGTTTCGTCGATACGAGCGACCAGCTCGAGCTTCGATCTCGTAATACTCGGACCTTCGACGACTCTCCTCCTTGTACCAATGATCTTATAGGTGGACGCCTTTTAGGCTGAAAAGGAGGAAAGAAAAGCTCCTTTGAAAGAAAGAGCCTCGCGACGAATAGGCCGCGCGAGCTGAGCGTCGAAAGGTAAAAAAACCCACGCGCCAACGTTGTTCGGGTTTTTTTTCCCCCCTACTCCTCAAAATTACCCGGCCCATTGATCTCGATTTAACGCCGAAAATCCGTTAACCGCCGACCTCTACGGGGATATAAAACCAGTTGTGAATAACGTCGACGAAAGCGTTGCGTACGCGCCATGTCCGCGGCGGCCTCTACAATTCCTACTCTACAATTCCCAAGCTCTTTTGCGCGAAATCCGGAAATCCTCTTTTTAGACAAACGTCCGGAAACTACGTTTCGACGCATATTTGCGCGCCTACGTGCGCTTTTTCGCGGAGTTTTTTTTTTCCTTCCTCTCTTTTTTTTTTTCCATCGATCACTTTTAATCGCCCCGGGGTCGTGCGCCCGCGTATTTTTCTGGCGCGACTCTACCCCCCCCCACCATCCACCCTGGCCCACTTTCGCGCATCGCTTAGCCCGTCGATCATCCGCTAATTGATGAACAGCGTGGGAAAGGTACGACAAATACAGGCCGGCCCGTCACGCGTCCCGTGTAGATGCACGGTTATGTGCTATCATTGGCCAGCCGCGCTATTGATTTTATCGTAACGCAACAATGCGGCTCGAAATAACAGCGCGGCGATGATGCGAGCGGGGCCTCCGATCGCCAATGGCCAGGATTCTCCGATGGTTCTTCGATAAGTAAACGCGAGGCCTGCGACTTGTCCCCGCTGAGTGTGGAGCCAGGTTGCTCGTGGTACGCTCCTGGCGAGGACCGTGAGCGTGAAATAGAGCCCGAATTGCTTGTATTCGTACGCGAATGATAAACACGATCCGTGGGAATATTACATAAGCGCATTCATGTATATCCGGACGAGCCTCGCGCGTCCATCCCGGCGAACCTCGAAATTGCGGTCCCCTGTTGAATTTTCGGATTAGACCGGCGAGCCTGTCGGGGCTAAAAGTTCCTGGAATATTTTAATTCCGACAAGGGAACCCAGGGACGAGTTTTGCGAGCGTAAATATAGGTGTGCGCGCCCCGGCGAGGCTGATGAATAGATCAAAATGCGAGGAGTATATTCCTTGTTCTGCCAATGGTGGAAACCGTTGCCTTATATTGATCGTAGTATTGTTTGATTTACCGTTTGAAGGAAGCGCTGAGTGTTCGATAATCTGTATTGACACTGGAGCCACCAGTCACTTTCTGGACATATTTAGAACATCACATAGATCTTTAAAAAAAAAGGGGAGAGTAAAAGGATATTTTGGTCAATCAAAATGATGATCTAAATACTGCATGAGAATCGTGGAAAATCTCAAAAAATACATCGTTATAAAGTACCACGATTTTTTAAAAAAACGACCGACCAGTTATTTTGAATAGTTTAGTAGTTCTAGTGTCGAATCTTGTAACTTCATCAAAATCGACTCTCTACCTCGATCCTTAATACCAATTTAAGTACAACCACCTTCTTCGATCAACCTCGAATCCACCAGGTATATAACACGTATATCATCCAGGAAAAAAAACCTGAAAGCAAGAAAACTATTTTCGCATATAAACCCCTTTTCATACTAAACCTAGAATCCCAGAATTCTCTTACACACAGTACAAATACGATCTTCCCTGCTAAACATCCATCGACATCCGCGAAGAAAATGCGATAAGGAGAAGAATCCCTTCAATGGCGGACAAAATCCAGGCGAGTGCTAATCGTTTGAAAATCCTCGTCGAACCACGAAGCTCCCATCGACGCCCAATGGCCAGCCGACTGCTCGACCGCACGAGCGTTCGGAATCTCTGGAATTCGACGGACGCCGGTAAAACGGCCGTAAACCTCTTGGCCGCCTGGACACGATCCTCGGTTTCGTCCTGAAGGAGGGGGCAAAAAACAACGAAAGGCCGACAAATAACGCTGCGTTGCCATCGACGCATAACTTACTCGTCGCGACGATCCGTCGAGGGAAAGATGCCTGGCCCAATTTAAACGTCAGCCGGGGAAAAATATTATAGCAATCTCTGGAGCCGGCCCTGAGGAATTTCTATACGCGTTCCTTTTTTTTTTTTCCTCTTTTCTCCGCCACCCGCTATGCATAATCCAAGAGCCCTTGTCTGGGACCAGGCCAAAAACAATGCTCCAGGAGAGAGAGGCCATCGATATATCGGTTTGCAACGCATGAGACGTCGCGTTTTTTGCTACTCACTCTTGTCTTTTCTCCCGGGAATTAGCTTATCGTTTAGATATATTGGATAATTAATTGGATATTTGGATATTTGGATAATTAATTGGATATTTGGAGTAATTGAAGATTTCACTGTCGCATGATTTTGGTGTAATTTTTGGGGATATTTAGGTGTTCGAAGCGATATTGTTTTCGCGCTTCATACTTCGATCGTGATTGGATCCAAAAATCGTGACGTTCGGTCGCGCAGGTTTTATTTGCCGCTGGTTGGAAAGTGAAATCGGAAATCCGCTGTTACTTGCTAACCTGATATGAGTGTTATTACATATGAGTATAAGGTTTTTAAAATATAGAATATGAATGTTAAATTATAAACGTTAAATTATAAAGTTGAAGTAAAATTGTAAGATGAATTATAAATTATACAATGTAAAGTACAATATAAGATAAACGATAAAAATACAATCCTCTTTCATAATCGGCCTCAGTTTCGAATCCATCGGTGACGCGGCTCGATGGATTAACGTTTCTCTTAATTACGCCTATGCAGCGCGGAAATCCGCGCTATTTTTCTTTATGAATTTAAACTCGACGATAGCGGCGCGAAGGCGTTCCAAAGCATTAATATTGCTTTCGCTGGAAACACAGGGAATGAAAGAACCGTCTACCGTTTCTTTGAAAAATGTCGGTCCGGGGATTTCGAGCTTAGCAATAAAGAAACGCGGTAGGCCTGGGAAGAAGTTGGACAACGAAAAGTTAAAGGATTCGGTTGAGACTCCGCTTGGGAATTAGGGGCACAGCTTCGAGAAAAGTGACGTTTGCCTTTTTCTCGACTATTAATTTAAATCGACACTTCCAGCAACGTTTCCAGCATCGCTCACGATCCAATATCTCTAATAATCGCTTTAGTCAACGAATTTGCCTCTTTCCACTTCTACTCATCGCACTTTCAAATTCTACGCTTCTCGATTTTTGTACAGCGCACACTTTTACTTATTCTATATTGCATCGTGGATTCTTTCGAAAATCCACCAAATCGGAGAGTATTTCAAAAAGATGTTCCCCGACGCGCCACAGCGGTTGCGGCCTAATAATTCATATTCAGGCCAGACCGCTGGCCATTCAGATTGGGTCTGTGTTTTGCGGGGTAATATCGCGGTCAAACATTAACGCCGGCTGAAATAGCGTCGGCTCGGCTTGAGGGGATTTACATGTTAAGCATTTAAATCGCTTAGTCCGCCTCTCGCGGGGGCGCGCGGCTAAAAACACACGCCGCCAGCAGTTGCGGCCTTGGACGACTTGTTATTAATATTATTATCAGTTGGAACGATGAATTATACGCCGTTTTCTTGCCGCAAAGTCGCCATCGCACGGCCAGGAAGGTAATTGTATTGACTTTGCTGGCGCGCGGATTTTGGACAGCGTATATGAGAATATGGCATTTGGATGCGTTTGTCAACAGAAAGCGTGTTTTGAAGAATCGAATATATTTTCTGGACGATGCTCGATTCTATGCTTTTCGATTCTATTCGTACACTTTTGTAATTATTTATCTACGTAGTTAGTTGAAGTTCAGTCGACCAAATAGACGTTTGTTCGTGGAAACGAATGACTTTAGCTCTGTGTGAACAAGTGGAGGATTAATTATAAATGTGTAAGAGTTGATATCTATAAGACTACAATCATGTATTGTTAGAAACTGGCATCGAGCAAATGAGTTCTTTTTGCTGATTTGAAATGATTTTCTTTTTTTTGCTTGGTTCTTGATACTGTCTACTGGTTTCATTATGTCTAGTATATACTGCTTTAATACTAATACTGTTAATCCTTTTCTGGATCTATTTTGATATAGTGAATATCATTGAAAAAAAGAGGACAGAGGAAAAGTGATAATGAATTTATGTAATCATGTCAAGTTTCTTGAAATGGGTCGTCATAAGTTTGAGCATTTTTTTAAATAAATATCCGACCAGTTGTTTTGACTGGATCGTAGTGTTAAGGTGGATTCTGAATTAGTGGAAGTGCATAAAACATGGAAACTTCTCCAGAGGTGATGGGCAGGATTTGTACTTGAATCTCCCGCATGGATGTCTGGGTTTCGATCTCCTACATCGTCGTGAAATTTTGATCCAAAAGTACATTGCGAAAATATAGGTCGATCCTTCGTTTCGTTCTTGAGATCCTATTCCTTCGAAATTTATATTTTTCTTTATTATCTTTCTACTCTCATTTCGTTTGCTTTCGTACGATAATAAATACGCCCTGTATTTTTATACTATTATTACTATTATCGTTTTTTATAACATAACATATATAATATACAGTAGTATATTGGCACTAGAATAAAAACACTGAGTAATAAATACATGTAAATCAATATTAATACCGAATGCTATTCCTTGCTCTTCGAAACACCGGACACAGTTCGACAATATCCTACACAGTAAATCATAGGTTAAACAAACGACAAAGCGGAACGAGCGACGCGAGAGAAGAAAAATAAACCATATCGCGTTGCCAGGGCGTGTAGTGGATAAAGTTGTGTATACCTACCGCAGATTTGAAGTTCAATTTTCAGTTATTACTTCGCGATTTTTCCACGTGCCAGTAATAAAGATCGCAGTCGCGTATGAAAAATTGATCAAAACAATAGGAGGGCTGTGCGATATATAAAACATTCACCTCGCGGAAAACTTGTATTTCTCAATCGTTGCCATCTGTAACAACTCGCGGATTTGCTCTGATCATATTTACCGATAAAACCAAGCATCGCATGAAATAAAACCAATTTTCGCGTGAAAATTTCACGGGCAAAATTTCGACGACACTGGCAACGAACAAACCTTTTGGCGGACGATACACGACCCAAAGTAATTCCCGATAAGAGCGATTGGAATAGGCCCAGATCCAAACCCCGGAGCATTTACCTTTCCTATTAGCGACAAAGCAGAAGCGCGGAAGTGAATTTTTCAAAGTGCTTTTAATGATAATGCCATGAAGTTTGATGCGCAGGTTGTAAGCTCTTGATGGAAGCTTTATGCCGGTATAAATGAGGACGCTGTAGCATAATAAACGTCGCATAATGGAAAGAGAATAATGGCAGCACTCGGTCAACGTGTAATAGTCAAATGGCGAGTGACTGAATTATGTACGTTGCGACTTACCAGCGGATAGAGACGAGCAATTTCATTCGTTGAATACGTAATGATACGAGCTAAATACCCGATCGTGGTCGCCTTCGGGCCAATAAAGCTCTTTCCCCGGACCTTGCGAATATTTCCGAACATATTTTGCAAGATTCATTCGTAATACAGCGGAGCGATGCGCTTATTAAAACGATACGTTGCGTCGGTGTTAAATCGTAAAGGCTAGAGAAGTATCTAGTCTTTTACTAGCGGACGCCCTTCCTGAAATATGAGGCGCCATTGTTGAAACGCAAAATATTAATCGTTCTCTCTTGGAACAACAATGGCGCTATTGTTATACTAGTGAACGTGTTGTATGTAAGCGCCATAAATTATTACACGTATCTTGTCTTTCAGGTAGTCGGTATGAAGGATTCCTACTAATAACCAGCTCGTTGCCTCAGACATTCAAAAATTCGAATTGTACACTTACGGTTATACGATTTTCTACAGTTTTGTACGATTTTTGTACAGTTTCGATAGGAAGCACGGGTTTATGATCAATAATCCAACATTTTTTATCGATTCATAAAGCATATAGAATTGGCTTATGTATGGAATAGCCTATTGTATAAATAGCCTACGCGGCTTTCGTAGCACATACGCACACTTTCCTCGAAATTTTCGAACCTTGCGTGAATTTTGCGACACTCCACATATATATTACACATCCATCAAAAACACAGGACAACGTGATCCAATATATCAATAAAAGAATCCCTTCACAGCTTATTAAAGGACTAGAACCCAGACTAAAGGTGCCCTGCCGATTCCAGGCGCCACTTTTTCCCCGATACACACGATCAGCGGTTAAACCGAAGTGTAATAGGGCACGTTCATCGAAAACAGGAAGCTTCCCTTGAAAACAGTTTCGCATCCGCGGCGGTGGAACCTTTGCAACGACAGCGGAGGAAAAACGAGTCGGACAGCCGGGAGTTGGCTGACGTTAGACATGCAGATTCGAGTAATAACGATCTTTATGATAATATGCTCGAAATGGTCGCGGCGGGCGGATGTTGTACGATGCAAAAACGAGGCTTTTGGGCCGACTTAATACGGCTCGTACGCTCTCGCGTGTGCGTGCTGCATTACGGCCGGGTATCTACATTTTGTCGATAGGATGCGCGCCGTACGGAACGTTACGAGCAGTTACCCCAATTTGTCCCACTTTTTTGTGCTGAGAGCTTTTCAGCCCCTTCCTCTCTCCTTCTCCACCCCCCCCCCCTCTTCCTATCTCCTTCTCTTTCTCGCTTTTCTCCTTCCTCTCTTCCTCTCTTTCTCTCGCCTGCGCTGTCCCCCTTTCTCTTCTCCTCCCCTCGCTTTTTCTATTTCTCTCTTTTTCTCCCTTCCTCTTTCTTCCTCTCTCTCTCTTTTTCTGTTTCTCTCCTTTCCTCCCTTCCTCTTTCTCTCTCTTTTTCTGTTTCTCCCTTTTTCTCCCTACCTCTTTCTTTCTCACTCTCTTTTTCTGTTTCTCTCTTTTTCTCTCTCTCTCTTTTCACCGTCGAGGCGCGCTGCCTTTTGCTCCCTTTAACCAGCGCTTTTAAGTGCGCGCCTGCACGGTTTAGTCCGGCTCTGCACTCTGACCGCCCCGCGAGAGACATTTTTATCGCGGCCGCTTGCAGGGCGTGCAGCAGCGCCGATAAACGCTCCGTCTCGGTAATTAATGCAGCATCGCATTTATTCCCTCCGCCAGGCCGGAAGGCGGCTTATCTAGGAAGATCGAGCCCTCGACGGCTGCGAGACAATGCGACGGCTGGTTCTTCTCTTCGGTGTATGTATTTCTTTCAGAAGGATCCTTGAATGTAATTTGTCTAATGGATGAATCGACGTTGAATGTTTAGTATTAGGGATAATGGAGTTTGTTAAACGGGTCTTTTCTTCGGTTTGATTTTTTTATATTGATCGTTAAGGTCAGTCGGTTTATGATCTACTTAAGGTGCGTTCTGAAGCATTATAGAGACAGGATGGCATTTGTTTTTTTTTATTAAGGGGAAAGAGCGTTTATTTAAAAAAATCTCGAGGCTTCGATGGTTGGGGAAATATATAATGGGGATTTGATCTTGCGTCCAAATTTATGTTAAGATCGGTTGACCCAGGACCTACTGTTCTAAACCCATAGTTTTGTATAAAGAGTACAGACGTCATTGAGAAATGTATTTTTTGTCTCGTTTGTTTGCAAAACGTTTTTATTATAAGGCGTGTCCGCGGAATATCCTTTAGGAATGCAGTTGGCTAGGAATTTAAAGAGAAAGAGTAGAATCGAGGCTGAGCACGTAAACGGAGCGTTACTATAAAGTCTTACTCGACGGTTTTGTATAATACGCCGAAGCTTTCTCTGTCGATATACATTTTAATCGATATCGCGGTCTACCGCTCGTAAGCGCGGTCTGCTAGAACTTTCCGATGAATACGACCGGTCAAATTGTTAAAGCGTATGATCGGGATGCATTTATGCCCGATCAACAACGTACAGCCACGCGGTCAATTACGGACATTGTTTCGGTACCTACAATTTTACACCGCGCAACTACGCTCATAGGAGAATAGTGAATTTGGGTAATCAAATAGCTTCGGATGGATTTCAAATTGGCGGAACAATGGCCTCCGAATAGTATGAGCGATTCAAAATCGAACGAGAGTTTGCGCATCCATCGTATTAACTTTTACTAATCCCATCCGTTTAGTTAGGCCGACAAATTGTTCGGAAAACTCCAAAGATTTGCCGCGTGTCCACGCTTATCCCGCGTTAAGTTTAACATTAATCAGTGCACCGCGTGCGCGAGGCAGGTTGTTTGACTAAATTAGAAACTCGTTGCTACTAATGAATAGATTTTGGGCGGAATTTTACCCGACGCTTCCATTTTGGTTCATCAATTACCTCTTCCCTTGGGAAAAAGTGAGCTGCGCCAATGTCGCGTAGCAGTTTAACCGGCCGTTGATAATCGGCGCGAAATTCGACGATTTGTCATTCTTCTTTCCCGCGTAATATTCCTCCATCGCCTCGGCTTCGCGGCGGCGTAACTCAGGATGAATGAGCCTTTTATCGAGCCTTACACCGGCTAAAAGCTCATTTTTACTCCTCTGCCATCTTACGATCGACGCTCAGCACAAGATGGCGCCCAACCTGTACGTTGGACGGATAAAGCGTATGGCGGACAGAGGCTTTCGATCTCCGTGAACAATTTTCGATCGTTATCGACTTTTTATTATAATTATCGATATTTTTATTAATATAATCGATAATTTCGACTTTTTCCACACTGTATTCTTTCCATTTGAGATGAGTGGACGATTTATTTGAGTTACGGAGCATCTGTTGGAAATTGCAAGTGTGATGTCTAAAGGCTTTGTGCTATTGTGGAAATTTGAAATTCGAAATTGCAGGAGATTGAATGGGATTGAAGTTTGTGCCATTGTGAGGGATAATTTTGAGAAATGATGGAGAGCAGTTGCGTGAACGCGTAGAAGTATATTTGCAAGAATAATATAAATCGATTGCTCGATACTCTTTTTTCTTCATTCTTTTTGGCGTCTTGGATTCAATGGATATTTTCACTTAAGGAGCGATACAAGAAAAGGGCGAATGGCGGAAAAGACTCGATAATCCTTCAAGGATCGTTGGTTAAAACTCGTCGATTTCGATAAGTCGAGGATTTTCGTGAGAACGAAAATGCTCGCGGCCGTAAAAAAGAATTCCTGGATATTTCTCGTGAAGGAGAAACCCGAGATTTCCCGGCGCTGGTCCGTAACAAGGGCCTCCGAGTTTTTGTTTTGGCTATTAAACCCATTACGGTCCGCTAATTACCAAGTATAGCTTTGCCAGCAGCAAGCGCCGTTTTTGCGATAAATGCACCAAGAGAGTACTCCCCCCGACTCTTTGCAAAATTAAGGATCGATAATACCAAGCAGATTTCACTATAACACGATAAGCATCTTTTACTATAACTTTATTTCACCACAACACTATACGCAATCCAATTCCACGCAATAACCTCCCTCAAATTCATAAAACGATCGCTCACCCCTTACAAATCCCAAAATTAAGGGACCTTTTCCTCTAACAAAAAATATCTCAATCTTTCTCCCAAAGCAAGTAGCCAATTTTCCCCGACCTCCCTCCGCATCAAAGGTCCTCAAACCTTTCACTTTAATCGCTCAAGCCGCGAGCCTCGAGCTCAAATCGCCATTCCTGCCAGACCAGTCCGCGATATTCCCATTAACCAGTCTCATATCAATGGAGGCCCGACGATCCTTCGCAAATCGTTCCCCCTGGCCTCGGGTATCTCGCAAATTAGGGACTTTCGCGAGCGCCGGAGGCTCCGCGGGGGGAAGGGGGGTCGGAGGGGGAAGAGATCGCGGAGGGAAAAAAGGGAGGAGGAGAGAGAAATTCGTGGATATTTCTCGTAAAGGGAAAAGCCAGGCTATTGCGGCGCTGGTCCGTAGCAAATGCACGTTGCACCCGAGCTCTGATTTCGGTCGCCCTGTCACTCGTGGACGAGGAGGTCGACGAGAGGGAAAAAAACCGGGTCGTTGTAGGGCGTCACCGCTAATCAATGGGGCCGGCTCTTTGCAACTTTAACGAGAGGGGCATCCGTACACCCTTGTACCTACGTGCACATGTACCTATGTTTTTTCTCCCTCCCCCCCCCTCCTCTCTCTCTCTCTTTTTTCAAACTCAGTCCGGGGCGCATGTCGCCCGAAGCGCCGATGTACATACGCAAGCATCTCCGCTTAAGTTCCACCCCCTCGTGTTCTACATATAGCCGAGCACCGCACTGTGCGCTCGTTTGATTAGTCGCCACCCCACTTTTGCCCCCCCCCCTCTTCCTCCCCCAGCGGGGAATTCGCTTCGTGTCCTCCCGTTTCAACCAACTTCCCCGCAAACAGATGGTGCCGAGCGTTGCGTTGTATCCCTGCCACCTCCTCCTCCTCCTCCTCCTCCCGCGCCCCCCCCCCTGCGTCGATTCGTTTTATACCCTTGTCTTCCCATCCCGAACGTTCGCGCGTACGAACGAGGATTGTGAATTATCGAGGCCCGACCGCGATCTCCTGCATGGAAGGTAACGAATCGCGGCTATTGCCCGCCGAAAGCTTCGTAGATCGACGGATTTTCGCTGCCTTTACAGCCGCTCCATGGCTTTCGAGGATTCTTTTTTTTTTTTTTTTCATCGTCGATCCACGGGTTTTTTTTGACTGTTCTATGGGCGATCGACGGATCTTCCGCGTTTTTATATCTAAAAGAAACACGGGTTTTCGGGGTTCTTATGGGCAACCTACGGGCTTCGAGTGTTTTTATGGTCGAGGGTTTTACGG
>JBCFXI010001310.1:19440-61496 GCA_038496175.1 Ampulex compressa | reverse complement strand
ATATATAATATGGGTGTTATAAAAATACGTGTGATATCAATTATTCAGATTCGATGATCGAGATTCGAATCTTGGATATTCCGCGCGAAAGTTCGAGCCTCTATCCATTATGGCACAGTAGCTGTCGAGGATGCTTTTCCAAAACTGTGCTTTCGGATAAATCACGGGGTAAAAGTTCGCTTGGAAAAATGTATCGGACTGTCGGCGTTTGGATCGATGGGCTTTCATAGCGTGAAATCTGTGCGGGACGTTAATAAAGTTTACTAATCGAGGAAGACGAATTGGCTCATCGTACAATTTGTTCGAATCGAGCAGAACGAGTCGATCGAAGAAGCAGATTTGTTGATCAGACTTGAGAGGTTGGTACATTCTGGGTCGTATAGATTTTTCGAAGCTGTATCGACACGTTTCCTCATTCGCGCTTCGCTGATTTATTGAAAGATTCTTCTTTCGTGAAGAATATACACGGATAATAGATTACGGAGGAATAAAGCGCGCGATAATTCATATTTGTCTATGTTTCTTAAATAACTTATCGTGGTTACGGGTGAATTATATTAGACGCGATTGTGCCTTGCTTAACATGCTTATCTTGGGAGATAATTTCACTCTTATCCGTATTGGTAATAATTCCGAGTAAATGCTATGCACCATTTCGGAGCAAATTTAAACAATGATACTAATAATATGGATTTCATATTCAAGCTAAAATCAACGTTTGTATACATCACGATAAAATTGAAGAAATATTACACGAGCAATAAAAACAGCTGAATATACTCACGTCCTATTTCAATAATCTCCAGTTCGTATAAAAATCATCTTTTTTTTTTATATCTGTTTGTACTGCGTTAATCTCTTCATCCTGTTCTCTCTTTTTTTGTTCTACATTCGATGTAACGATAAAAGTCAATTCGTGGAAACTGATAAATATTAAGCGGCGCTCGGTGCACGGAGATAATTCATTTTGTCCTAAAAATAGACAAAATGAAGTGGCCGCCAGCGAGCGTTGCCGACCATTTTGCGCGATGCGCTATCTCCGGGCCAGAATAGCTTGTAAACGAGGATGAATTAATTCGGAGAGCGGATCCGACGAAATGTTCGACAAGTCATCCCGACGCCGTTTGATGCTGGTATCCGATGAATTAAAAGTCGTTTCAAACGGGAGAAAAAAGGTGGGCAAGAGCGCAACGTTTCGATTTTCCGTTCAATCCGATGCACCGCTGCGCTTTATGAACTTACGTAGCCTCGACGATTTCTATATACCCGACATCGACACACGACTGCTCATAACGTGCCGACGCGACGTTACGGTTATAGATTTACCGTTATATTCGTAACGCGAGAATGCATTCGAATAAAACGCTCGATACCATATCCAATCGACGGTACTTGAGCACTAGCAATTGCGCTTCGTATTACACCGATCGAGGGCTACGAAGTAACGGTGAAAAATATCTCTTACCAAGCCAGCGATGTACAAATATTCCATTATGATTTAACTCGATCCAAACGATCCTGAAGCAAATTATCGATAAGGCCGAATCACCAGAAGTCACGTTTCAAAACTATAGAAACCATCTAAGCGAATCTCAACGGTCGCACTCGATCGGCGCATGCGCCGATTAAACATCGGCCAAGTATGGCCTGTAGTTCCATCGGTTTACACAGGACAATATTAGAAGCACTGTCACTACATTCTACAGTACTTTCACTATATTCTACAGTACTTTTCCGCACGAGTACCTTTCTGCAATACATCCTGAGCTTTAGGATGGCCAAGATTCGAAGCAGCTCGCTCACGTTGGTGTACAAAGAAAGCATAAATTCCGCGCTAAACGAAAGCGAACCTTAACTGTCGCGTCTCGATCGGCGCATGCGCGGATCAAGCGTCGATCAAGTATGGCCTACAGTTCCCTCGATTTACACAGGACAATATTAAAAGCACTTTCACCATATTCTACAGTACTTTTCCGCACGAGTACCTTTCTGCGGTACATCCCGAGCTTTAGGATCCCCAAGATTCGAAGCAGCCCGCTCACGTTGGTGCACAAAGAAAAGCATAAATTTCGCGCTAAACGAAGGCGAACCTTAACCGTCGCGTCTCGATCGGCGCATGCGCCGATTAAGCATCGGCCAGGTGAGGTCTGCAATTCCGTCGGCCTACACGGGACAATATTAGGAGCACTGTCGCGCCAGATAGTAACCCCGGGGATTCGGCGGACCGTCATAAATAATAACGGCTGCCTTTATCGGCAATAATATTTTATGCCCGATCGGCTGTGCCCAAGGGATCGGTCATTAGCCCGTTGGAAGCGCGCGTCTCCGCGGGTAGCTGAGATAAAAGAAGCACGGAAAACCGCCCGCGAGATTGGCCAAGGCGGACGGGATAAATATCGTCGGTGACACCGTGACCACGGGGCCCTCTTTCCTCTTTCTTTTCCATTTTTTATTTCCTCCCCACGACCAATTGTATCGGAATGACCGATAACTCACCTGCCAGCCGAGGACCGTGTTTCGTACTGCACGAAAGTCGTACGCATAAATTTCGCGATTCACGAAGCGCCCCGGCTCGTATGATTCCTCCTGCGGCCGACCGACGGAAACGTTATCTAAGTAATCGGATTTACATGGAGTAAGTCGACGCACCGTGAAGGCCTTATCCCGCTCACATCGAGCGTGAAAAAGGCTCGTTGGATCTCCTGTCCAAACAAGCTCGCTTCGAAATTATAAACCCCCCGGCGAATGCTCCACGCTCCTTCGAAGATACCTTCTCGCGACGTATCAATCTCTCGCGTAATAATTATCCTTTCATTTGAACTTTATTTACCACGAAACGACGATCAATAGCGCCAAGAATTTTCATAGACAATATAAAGCGTACTACCTTAAATAACGGTTTAAATAGCTCGATGCTCGATGCAGGATTAATACGTCTCTCAAGGTTTCCTTTCAAAAAGCTTCATCTTCTCATTGACGAATCCTAGGTGAAGGATCCGCGAGCCTCGATCGATAATACGCGAGGCATCGTGCTATTCTCAGAGACGAGCATCGTACAAATCACCGGTCCTCGGGAGCTTCAAAATATTCAACGATCCCTGCGCGCTCCGTGCCCTCGTTCCACGTAGGAAAAAAGGCCGATACTCGTCGTACTTCGGCAGAAAACGATTCACCTCGTACTTCGCGGTCAGCCAGGGTCGCGGCAGAACACGGAGCCATCGCGATGATTCACGGCCGTGACTCGGTTTACTACCACGAGATCGAGTACGGTTCGCATAAACGGTGGAGACTTCGGTGCCACGGCTGAAGGTAGGGGCTTGGCCCGAGAGGAATAGAGAGATAGGAGGAGAAGGAGGAGGAAGGGGAGGAGGAGGAGTAAGAGAAATAGACAGTGGAGGAGAAGGAATGAGAAACGTGTAGCGAGAAGGAGAAGGACAGAGAGGGATTTCACGTGTGCGTGCGTGCGAGAGAGAGAAAGAGAGTGAGAGAGGGAGAGAGGAAAGGGGCTGGAGGAAAGGAGGAAAGAGAAGAGAGATCGAACGTCGTGAGCGGGCCTTGCTAAACCCCGTGAAAAGTTCCTACCGATTTTTCTGCGGCCGCTAGAAGGCGTCCGACTATTGGCCGGCCATTTGTCAATGGCGAAGCGCCAGTATGTACCTTTGGAATATTCGTGAAATTTGTATTAACCCGCCACGTAGAGTGAAATCGGGATGTAAAGAGCGTCTTGGGAGAAATGTGGGGGAATTCGTTGGATCTAGCTTACCTTAAAATGCTTGTTTATATATTTATAACCGATTAATTCTGGCGCAAAGTGGGCAGTCCAAAGACTTACCTTAAAAAACTTGTTTATATATTTATAACTGATTAATTCTGGCGTAAAATGGAAAAGGTGTTGATAAAGTACGAGAGGTATATTTTTAATTAATCGCGACGTACCTTGGAAAATGGAGCTAAAACGAAATAAAACAAAGCTTCGCTTGCATTCTTTGGAGATACCTTGAATGCCTCGCGTATCTGAGTGTCGCGAGTATTGGTAGCCTTGCGTGGGATTCAGAAACGCGTGTTCGGTATGTCAGCGTTACGAGTGAAAGTACGAGGACCCTGCGTCCAACCTCTCTAAAGTATGCAACCATCGTGATTCAGAAAATTAATATTGCATCAAAGTGCAGATTAGAAAATAAACATGTACAGATTACAAATATATAAATTAACAGTACTCGTATCAGCTTAGATTTCATATGAGCTTTATATTTATATCAACCGCAAAGTGTTTTGAAAGTCCCGCGGATCGATGCGAGGGATATAAATTCTGTCGACGAAAGGCGGTGTTAGCTACAAGAAACGGTATGACGTTCGAGTAGCGCTCTGCAAGGGATGCACGATATTAAATCTATGCCGACCGACTTTGCATTGCGACATAGCCGTGCACGTAACGCACGTATGTCATTCCTCTGCTTACCGTTCTCCTCGAGGGCACTAAAATTGCGTTTGAGCGCGCCCATCTCCGAACGACTCGCGATTTCCACATTCCATTCGACAAAGTACCCTACCTTGCAATAAAAAGCGCAATATGCGCGATTGCGCGGAGAGTTCAATGACAAAACTAAATTTACATCAGCCATGCACACATCGGCGACATCAATTTACACGGAAATTCCTTTCATAAGTCTGAGATTAAGCCTTTCCTACGATAAATACTGAGCTTGTTTCAATTAAAATAGCACGATGGAGAAGCTTTTTTTAAAGATCAGTTCATAAGTCACTTAACACTAGAACTACCAAACCAGTAAAAACGACTTGTCAGTCGTTTCTTTAAAAAATCGTAGTACTTTATAACGATATATTTTTTCAGATCCTCCATGATTTTCATGCAGTATTTAGATCATCATTTTGATTTACTGAGACTTTCTTTTACTCCTCCCTTTTTTATAAAGATGTACGTGACGTTTTAAATATTCCCAGAAAGTGGTTCTAGTGTTAAATCCCATTACATTGAAACAAATTATACAACCTACAATACGTTTACTTTAATATTCCACGTTGAAGATGCCGCCAACCCTCATCACTATTATTCGTTATCTCGGAGATACAATACATTATACAATAGAAAAGGTGAAAAATTAAAATTATTTGGTAAAACCTCGATACATGGACCGTTTATTTTGAAAGTGGTGTAAGTCCATTTGCAGCCCATAAATATACATTACTTTAGTTAAATAAAAAAAATTTGTGTAATCAAATTACATATTAATAAATTAGTAGAAACATCGCCACAATCGATAATATTAACCCATATTTTTCGATCAACAAATGCGCTAACCTTGAATTTCCTCGAAACAAGAGAAAATGGACTCTCAAAATAAACGCTCCATATCAGCGTGCGACTTAACACTAGAACTACTGAACTAGCCAATATGACCCATCCCTTATTTCTTTAAAAAATCGTAGCGCTTCATAACGACACGTGTCTCAGAATTTTCCACGATTTTCATATAGTATTTAGTTCCTTACATTGATTTATTCAAATTCCCCCTTACTCTTCCTTTTTTTTTTTTAAAGCTGTATTTTGTATTCTAAATGTATCGCAAAAGTGGCCCCTAGTTCTGGTGTTAAAAGTTACTCAGGTTCATAGAGGGTTAAATCGGAGTACGCGAGGGTTGCGCCAATTTTTCGTATTGCACCACTCGGCTACGTGCAGGCACGCGGCTCGACTTGGGCCCCCCCGTTGTAAATCATCCTTCGCCGGGTCTCTCTCGGGAGAGGTGAATCCGCGGGCGCAGCTCGTCAACGGGGCCCTGGGCATGGGAGATGCGAGGGTTTTTGATGGCACAGGGAACGCCCACGTCCACGCGGCCCGTTTACATCGGCATAAACTTATGCGCCGGCCGGCGACAGTTGTCTCGACGTCCGCGGCCAGATGTCGGCCCCCACGAAGGTTTTGTCCCGGGATACCCTCGCTTAGACGGGCCACCACCTCGAGACGGGAATACATAACTCCGAAAGAGGGGGCCCGGCCGCTTTGTCCGCGTACCCTTACTCGAGCGTGTAAGCTATCGTGTAGGAATAATGCGAGCTTGCACCCGGGAAA
This sequence comes from Ampulex compressa, assembly GCA_038496175.1. Taxonomy (NCBI): domain Eukaryota; kingdom Metazoa; phylum Arthropoda; class Insecta; order Hymenoptera; family Ampulicidae; genus Ampulex; species Ampulex compressa. The sequence goes on along the minus strand of JBCFXI010001310.1, from coordinate 55,408 downwards.
GTTGTTGCTTTCTAAGGGGATTTCTCGGTGCGAGAGATTCGTGTATTATCGCGATCAAAGTGAACGATTTTTGGTCCTACTTCTGTCGTTGCTTGTGAATTGGTTTCGTGTAAGACGATGGCGTGTACGATGTAAATATAATACGAAATATAATACGAAAAGTGAATAATAAAAGAGAGAGGGACTAGTTTTGGTTTATCATGGCTTGTGAATTAGTTTCGTGTAAGACGATGGTGTGTACAAGGCGAATTTTGGTACTGTTGTACGATATAAATGTAATACGAAAAGTTAATAATAAAAGAGAGAGGGAGTAGTTTCGGTTTATCATGGCTTCTGAATTAGTTTCGCGTAAAACGATGGTGTGTACAAGGCGAATTTTGGTATTGTTGTACGATATAAATATAATACGAAATATAATACGAAAAGTGAATAATAAAAGAGAGAGGGAGAGTAGTTTTGGTTTATTATCTACCTTTCAGAAAAGATAAGAGGAGAAAGAAGAGAGAGAGAGCAAAATACTGGAAGATGAAGAAGTATTTGTATCTTAGAAAGAATGAAAAATATATATAGTATTGCTGATACATTTTTTTAAAGAATTTCTCTCGATGTATATATATATATGATATCGTTGTAAATCGTATTAATCTCTATAGAAGAAAGATTTGCATCGATGTAAAACACGGAGTAAGTAACTTCCACGGTATAACATCGAAATAATCCTTACTCGAGTCCGTTTCTCCGTACGCCACATACGCGATTCGGTCCGCTTCCTTTAGCGGAGGTTATCAACCTGAAAATATCTCAGCCGAACGTAAATTAATCCGACGCTTACGATATCGCGCGGCCCTAAAGGTAACCATAACATTTGTCTTCCGCGTAAATCGCGATGCTTCCTCTTCCCCCTGGCCTCCCGTGCGCATGCGCGATATAAAGGAGTTGTAAAGGAGGAAAAAAAGCGGCACTCACGGCAGCGCACAGGCCGAAGCCCCGTTTTATTACGGCGGAATGAAACAAGCCGACTTATGGCGGCCTCGCCAAGCGACAAATGCCTCCGTGCGTTCTCCATCCATTCGCGGGGCTTTACGGGACATAAACGGCGCATAATTCACCATTACCCATCGCTAAAACGGCGGTACAGTATTACTAAGACAGTAATTTACCCCAAGACTCGGGAACGTCCCTCCTCCCCGTCATCTCTCCTCCACAACTCGTTATTCCGCAACACTTCGCGCCCCTTGGCATTTCTTCCCACTGCACGTCGACTGTCCTTCGAAAGACGAGCTCGTTTGGGATCACGACTTAAGCGCACAGGTAGCGATCGTACATGGTTAAGGAGGATTGATATGATACAGGGTGTCGCAAAATGTAAGCAAGATTTGAGAGCTTCGAGAAAAGAGTGCGCGCGTGTCAGCAAAGCCATGGAGGCTATTTAACTGATACATGATTTGTTTTATAGTTAATTGTGTATTCTGTACCGTGTGAGTCGCTAATAAATTTGTAATCCTCGATTATAAACCTGTATTTTCTAGGAAAATTACTTCTTGCCCGATTGTTGAAATGCACCCTGTCTTACGATGAACTTTGAATCGACCACTCGACGAGTCTCTTTATAGAATGCTCGTACTTGCCAGATATTTCCAACGGAACTTTTCAAAGCTTCCGCCTCTACTGCCACGCTATTCTCCACGATCCTGAGAATAAACTTTGATCGCGAGCAATACCGATCGGCCAGGTTTTTTTAATCCTGCCAAGCGGCGAAGAAAATCCTTGGTATGGTAGAGGCCACTTTGCGCGGTCACTACCGAGTTGTGATATTTTTTCCCATCGTTTCTTCCCCCAGCCGGCTTTAAACGTTAGCAGCGCGCTAAAGCGATGCATTATTAGCTGACGGATTATCGGCCGGCGGGTCGTTCGCAAATCCTCGAAGCTTAGCATAAAATTACTCGGAGTACCGGCCGCAAAGTCGTCGCATAATCATCCTCCAGTAATAATCCCCCCCCCCCCCCTCTTATACGCGTGTTTAGCTTCCTTAATCTTTTTAACTCACGCTCATTAAGCGATGAAGTCGTTAAGGATTTAATGACGCACGTGTCGTCGCATAATTCCAAGGGGGGCTAATTAACGTGACACGTATAACCGCGCGGCGCAACACGATCCCCGCTTGACCCTCCTCGCTCGCCATTTTCCCGGAGCAACAAGGCGAAAGAAGTGGCCGGCCTGTAACTTTCCCTATTATTTAATTTAATCTCCCTAAGTACTCTTTAATCGTACCGAAGCACTTTAGGGGGGGCGCGGAATTTATTAAGTATCCGATAACGGTCCTGCTTCCTGGAAATAACACCGAAATTAGCCGCTCATAGCCTACGAGCGCCCTCCTCCATTTTAATTTCATCGCCGGCTTGGTTTACGGCTAATTATGGGCCCCGCGTTTTTAACAAAGTTTCCCCTCACCGCTAAGTACTCTTTAATCCTCCGGGGGGTATTTCGCGATCCGCAGGAACGCGCCTCGTGGGTTTATGAAGAAGCTATTTCGCGTATCAGGGGTGAGAATAGGGGAAGGTGTTAATTCTCTACCGCCTCGCGATCCGTTTGTTGCCTCCATCTTCAAATTGGATCTCTTTTTCCGTCCTGCCTGATCTTATTGCGCGCTAGAGAGGAGGAAACGTCGGAAACGATGAAGTCCTCGAGGAGCTTGTTTCTGCGTCGTAAATTCGATGCGAGGCAAAATATTCTTAGCGCACTTAGCACTGTTCCTATCACGAAAATGCCAAAGGACCGGTCACAGTGATTTCTCTGAAAAATCGTGGAACTTAGAGGCGCGGTCACTTTTGCGATTTTTTTTATGATTTTCTCGCAGCGTACGGATCGATGAATTGATCTATCGACGTTTTTCCTTCGCGCCCTCTTTTTCTTTAAGGATCATTTTTTCTTCTTTCTTTTTCCTCAAGGATAAATTAAGGATTTTCTTTAAGGATATTTAGTGCACTTAAAAATGGCTGGTAGGAATAGTGTTAAAGGAACTTCGAAATTTGTATAGTATAATACTAAGGATTGGTCGATGTCGATGCTGAGTTTATATGTCCATGTTTTTTTTCACTGTTATAAAATTAGTCGACGATCACTATTGGGTTGGGTGATTTTTTGAGAATGCCGACTTTCAAATTGAGATCAAGTGGATTAGTTCAGGGAAATTCTAATGTCAATTAATTTCAAGGGAATTTCTACTGTCATGATTTTCAGGTATCTTCGACCATTGCGATGATGTGCGTCGAATAGGAATACAGAAGGGGGGGGGGATTTTGGGATAACGTCGAGGGCGAAGGGTCGCAGACGCCGGAAATTGTACGCTCCTGACGCAATGCGGCATAGACGATGAACGTATTTGTCACGTTTGAGTTGCCGTTAAATCCGGTATCGCGATATCCGCGCGTAATCATTCGTCAATAATTCCAACGTGGCAAACTTATCGACTGTCCGTGGGGTCGATTTTGTAATTTGGTTCGACAGGCATACGAGCTTCCGGCCTGTGCTTTTGGATATTCAGCAGCCGCGGTGCGTTGTAAATGACGGTTTTGTCAGCCGTGGAATAATCGATCGCCAATCACGGCGGCCCGTTAATCTTTGGAAAAGATTTTGATCGGTTATTCGCGCACTGGGCACCGACGTGAGCGTAATTGGATCGTCCACCCTTCTTCGAAATTCTCCTCCATCCTCATCTTCGCCAAAGGAGAATTTCCTTCTTTAAGTCTACAGGAGGCCCTCGACTTTCGCACATTCTACTTTCGCACAATTGGTTATGTCGCACAATTAGCTATTTCGCATATTTTTTTCAATTCAATTTTTGAAGCCTTTGCACTCGGTGCATCGAAGTTGTTGTGATCCATCGATGACCAGCCATCGATGTTGTTTGGATCAAGAGGTCGTAACGGTTTCAGTCCTGCATCAGGGCGAGTGTCCAACGTGTTGCGCGCTTTGTTCATTTATTTGTTCATGTTTAAATACTTCGCCCTTATAAACTCATAAACATGAGTAAGAGACGAAGAAACTGCAGTGATGATACGAACAAAAGGAAATGAGAAACTCATAAGCATCGTAAAATCGAGATAAAGATGAAAATAATTAAACGAAAAGGGTGATTCTTTTACCTCAATCGGACATTCGTATTGTACAAACAGATCTACGATATGTTCAATTTCGAAGAATAAGAGTGAAATTAAGGGAAACATTCAAATTGACTTTCGAACATTCGACATTCGCACGCACTTTCAGGAATGAATTGTGTGCGAAAGTCGAGGGCTCACTCTACTTAATCTTATTTTCTTAACTTATCCTTCTTAATCTTTCATTAATTCGTCGCTAATTCCCTGAAGAAATCTGTATTATAATCGCGATAACAGGAGTGCTAAATATATATCATTAAGAGATTCTTGGAAGGGTCGATGGTTCTAAAATGGACATTGACTGGGTCGTCCACCCTTCTTCGAAATTCTCCTCCATCCTCATCTTAACCAAAAAAGAATTTCCTTCGTTAACTCTACTTAATATTATTTTCTTAACGATCATCTCATCCTTCTTAATCTTTCATTAATTCGTCGCTAATTCCCTGAAAAAATCTGTATTATAATCGCGATAACAGGAGTGCTAAATATATATCATTAAGAGATTCTTGGAAGGGTCGATGGTTCTAAAATGGACATTGGACGCGCTTGAAATATCTTAGGCGTGTCTCGTGCGATAAGGGAAATATCTAAGAAATTTCCAATAAATCGCAGCCGGCCAATGTTCTCGTATCAAAAACGTCTTTTACTACCGAGGGGAGCTCGTTTATTAAATTTCGCGACGTCCTCCATTCGGCCGAAGGAACGTAACGACGCGAATCTGCCGGTCACTAAGAGCCGGTGTTATCGTTTTATGATACATTAAAGGCGCCGTCTGTAAAACAGAAATTCCAGTTTATACTCAAAGCAGCCCCCTTCTTTTTTTTTTTTTTATGGCGCGCCTCCGTGTAACAAATTACAACGAGCATGAGGGATGTCCCGGTGATTTGGAGTCTCCACCTTTTACGGTCTCACTACGATATTTCGTTGCGCAGTATGTACCGCGTCTACAGCTCTACTTTTTATTGCCTTACATACATTCACAGCTGCAATAAATTCGGATGAAAGGCTCTTGAATTTCCTTTTTTTTTCTCTTTTTTTTTTCTGGACACGTATCATATTGACATATTGGCGCACCTAAATGTGAAGTAAATATCCACTGCGATGAGATAGTGAAAGTACACAATTTGAGGATTGATTATTTTCACTGCCTTTATATGTTGAATGTCAGTATTGGAAGCATTTTTCGTAATAATCGTAGTTTTTGCTAAAAAATTCTTCGATTTTATGGCGGTACAGTTTTGGAGGATTAATAATCTAAAAATAATATAATAATTAATGTATAATATAAAATAAAAATAATATAATATGTAATGATAATAAAATAATATAATATAATAATAATAAAAATGGAGGAATAATCTTCTCGCAAAGTACGAGGGATCAAATGGATACATTCGCTTCTTCTTCTCGCATCCCCCTTTTTTTTCACCGATATTTATGGCATTCCAGAGTCCAACCGTGGTTCTACTTAAATTCTGCACTGTTACGGTTTGAGTCACTTCTTTAAAAGCTCCTCCCCCGAAATTCCGTTCTTCGAATTCCGCGAAGATTGCGCCAAGAAGTCGATAAGCGTGTTATCGACAATCGTGGTTGGACGATGTAAAGCGCGGCGAGCCTAACGACGAGTAGAGCCGAGAAATTGCTCGTTCCCCCACGGCAATGTCGTGATTCCCAACGAGCGTTAATGACCGTGTCTCCTGCAAACCTTTTTCCCCCGTTTTTACGGCCAAGAAGGACTGCGACCATCAAATTCATTTATATTCGGCTTAAATTTAACGAGTTACTTTGCCGCCCCTTACCCTTGACAAAGCGAGTTGCAAACGCGGTAAATTGAAACAATAAACGAGCCTGAATCGCGGACACGTCGCGTTTCTCTGGACGCATCCTCCTTCGTCGTAAATCTCCATCGTGACGTGGATAAAAACTTGATCTACGTAGTCGTTTAAGTTTATCTATGCGATTTTACTGTCGCGATGATGGACGTTAAACGAATATACAGAAGCCACGTATCGCTGAATTCAATGGAAATATAATTGATATAAATATCGTATACTCTGAATCGACTAATTTCCATTAAATCCTAAGCAATTAGAATTTTGCGGATAAGTAAGCTTTGTAGCTAGAGAAGTTATTCGTGTAATTAGTCGATGATAATATAATTTTTATTTTTTTTCTTGTATTTTTGAAAAACATCGATAGGAAGAAAGGCCATGCTTTATTGTTTCCTTGTATAAGAGCCTCAAATTTCACGCAAGATTTGAAAATTTCAATAAAAGAGTACGCATGTGGCAGCACAGGCGTGGAAACCATTTCGATATGTTATTCCATACATAACCTTATACAAGTATACTTTATGAAGCAATACAAAATTTACAATTTTCAATTATAAACCTGTGTTTTCTATCAAAATTGCTTCTCGCGTGAATTTTGGGATACCTCGTACACGCGTATGATTGTAAAAGAAATAGATACGATGGAATAAAAATTCGAGCAAAAGAAATTCTCCGCAGCGGGGAATCGAACCCCGGTCTCCCGCGTGACAGGCGGGGATACTAACCACTATACTACTGCGGATTTTTGAGTTTCGTTTGGTTATAATTGGTATAAAACTCCCTCTGTCGTATTCCTCCCATCACTCGTGAATTGATTTCGCATAAAACACTGATACCAACACGCTGAATTTCGGTATCGTAATGCAAAAAGTACTATTCAAGTGAAACTGATAATATTATAATTTAATTATAATTTAGTCGCGTTAGTCCGCGGCAAAGGTAATCGACATAATTGTACAGTTTAAAAAGCAGATTAAACGCATTTACCTTTCCAGCCATATCTACATCGCACGGTACTTTAAACGTTTTCCAATTTTTTTTCGCGCGCATGGCTAATTACATTTAGCGCGATAACGCGCACGGTGTTGGCCACGAGTGAATAGCGAACAATCGCAATCGGTTAGATATACAACAGTGTCAATGATCTAGAGTCAGGTCATTGTGCACATGTCCGCGATAACGTCGATTCGGTCAAGTTCTATGATAAACTCGTATTTTGCTTCGAAGTCAAAGTGTCTATCGGTACTCCTTCCCTTGAAACTGTACCAAACTTATTTATCGTACATTCGAAGCTTCTGCATCATTTCATACTCACACTATTTTATTCTATTTCCACGTTTATTTTATTGCCATTATATATAAACGACATTATCACAGTAAATGTTGTAATTTTATTACTACATGCTAACATCTTATTAATCATTGTCTATCAAATATAGACTTCTCATATCCTTAGAATAAAATACGTATACTCGTTGATTAACAAATCGAAGAAGCAAACAATTTTATTCAAAAACACGTAGCGCCATTAATGAAGAATCAGCATTTTTCCCAAGACATTGCCAGAGCGCTTAATTTATTCATTATTTAATCCGTACGCAGCCAGCCTACGTTCCGCGACTATTAATACGAAGCCCGACAATCGAAGTCGGTAAGGGAGATATTTATCTTTCCCCTAATATATCCTCGTCATTTTCAAATTCATCGTCCCGAATCGGATGCGTCGAGGCTTTGAGATTTAAACGCGCCGACTCGCGGGACCGGTCAGGCCCGTATACAACTCAAAACCTGAATTTATTGACTGGCGGGACCGATAAATTGTTTCGGGGTCCGTGGCAGGCCGCAGTGGCAGACGTTATTGAGCCATTAAATCGTGATTACCCACGTGTTGTTGGGCGCGGTGACACGTAGAGGGGACATTCTTTCCTGCTTCCACCCCTAGAACCTTTTCTCTCCAACCCTCGATCCCCCCTTTTCACCCCTCGAAGATTGGGACACAGCGAAGTAATGCATGCAGCTTGATATTTCATTGTATTCCGGAACTGTACGGAGGATACTTTTGACTTGGAGATTAAAACGAGCGCGGTATGTGGTTCAACGATCGGATAGATTAATATTTGCTCGGCTAATATACTAGGTCGGTGAAACGCAGGGTTGTAATGTAGCCTCGCGTATTTTTACCGGTCTATGTTTGTCGAGCATTCTTTGCCCACGCTTTTATTGTTCCTCCGCATATTTCACATATTTTGATATATACGATACGAGTATCGAAGCCTTCGTGACGATTCGGTACGAGGTTGATTAACAAAAGTAACGCGCTTGAAAACTGGGATTTGAAGTTAGATATATTGGATTGAAATGTATTTGTCAGTATGTAGTGTCCAAAATCGAAAAGGTAACAATTAAATTGTATTGTCATTTTTTTAATTCACTTCCATTTTAATCATTTTTCCATCTGGTTATGATGGAGTTAAATTTCAGAACGACATTGCGTCTGAGAAAGTCAATAACTTTCATCCACTCGGTGCGTGGCTCAATAATTAAACTTTTATTCAAACTTAAAAACAAATGAAAATAGAAAATCTCTCCACGCCTTTTAAAGTATTACAGAAAGCCTTTGAAGTATAATAAATTATATTATCATCGCCGGACATAGTTTCACCAAGAATATCCGCATCCGGTAATTCGTAATTATCCGGCTTTCACTTTAATCGGCGAAATTTCCACGTAATCGAATCTTCTATCCTCGGTGGTAGACCCGAGCTATTATGTTGTTCTGCGGAGGATCGTGGACAGTGGTCGAAGCGTCAATTCCTGCGCAGGAAGGAAGGCAAATTAAGTTTTCCACACCGACCGCAAAGCCGATTAATCTTACCCGCTGCTGGGTCAAAGTCCTGCAAACTATAGGCAAAGGCGGTTGGAAGTTGGGAAAATTGGCAGTGGTCAGGAGTAGAATGTAACGATAGCCAATTAGGGCTTTGGCGGTTGTTAGGAGGACGCGATGAGTCTTAAGTCCTTTCGAATTACACCTCCGGCCTTCCTCTACCCGCGTAAGTGCCCCACGGTGGCGTATAAACCCTCGCATTATCCATTCTCGGGGAATAAACGACGATAATCCCAACTATAAGGAACTTCTTACAATTCATTATACAAGTCCTTCCTCCTACGAGTCTAATTTTGGCAAAGAACACTACTTGATAAATCCGTATCTTGGAATTACAAGGACCAATGTTCATTCTCCTAAGTTTTTGGGGAAGAGGAAATTTTATTTGCTAGATTTCTCCACTTCGAATCGCGTCATATATACCTCGTTCTTTATATCGTTTCCTCCATCGCTCTTCATAATTATCGGTTCGAGATAATTATAGAGAATCGGCTTCGAAACTACTTTCGATATTTTTTTCGAGCTAAGACGAAGTACTTTCACCCTCAAGTATCCTATCACTCTCGTCCTTTTACTTCCAAAGCACGGATGTCCGAAAGAAACGGCCGACCACGCTTAACCAAAACTGCTCTTGCCTCATCTTTATTCAGCATTAACTTGGAAAAAGGTAGAGGCCCTCTAGCAAGTAACGAAACTCCCCTACAAACGCTTCCATTCCGTCTCCGCAAAAAAAAGCAGCGACAAATGCGAAGGACGCGCAGAGGCGGATCTAACGTTTGCATCCCCGATGCTCCGCGTTCGGCAAAGCGGCCCTTCCACCCTCCCGCTTTTATCTCCGAGCCAGGAAGGAATATTAACGCCCCGGTTGCGCGGTTTAACCACGGCGTAGGTGAGAATATCCGCGAGGAAGCGGCCCGCGCCGTGTGAACATCTCAGCAACAAAACGTTCTTTTCAGTAGCGATGATGCATGGAGGCTTCAAGCGCGGATCGGCGCGCCCAGCGTGGGAGGATGTACGACGCATTGTTGCTACGACTTCCCACTTTTTAATGCACAACAGGCCACACTCTGCGGGCATGGCTCGCGGAAGTCGTTAATTCTTCCTCCGTACAGCTGCCATTCTTCTCTCCTTCTCACTCTTTTTCTCTCTCTCTCTCCCTCTCCATGTCCCCCTCTGCCTTGATCTCCCTCCCTCTCTCTCTCTCTCTCTCTCTCTCTCTCTCTGTTTCTCGCTCTTTCGTTCTCTCTCTCTCTTTTCTTCTACTTTTTTTTTTTTTTGCTTTCGCGGATCTCGAGGGAATCGCGATACTAATGTATCGCGTTTAACCGAGGCCCGATGCTTTGTCCTCCCGTGCATTTATTTTCCTGCCGCTGGCCGTCGTACAAAGCGCGTGGGTTCATACGGTATTCGAGCTTTGATACGGAACTTTCCGGTGCCCGCGTAATTGAAAGGCCGCTTTAAAGTGGCGGAGAAATGGGCCTTGGAAAGACGAGGCGGTATCGAGTAGTGGTATTGCGTAATGAATGGATACAGTGATGATAATAATAGCAAGATTGTTGCGGAATGTATTCCATTCTACGCCAGTTTATTGGACGTGCTTCTTAAAAGGAGCGATCGTCGAGTTTTCTTTATCAGTTCGATACATCCAGCATTAAGTGAAGTATGGCGGATGCAAATATCCCGCGCCGGAGAAATGCTCTTTCTATACTTCTTTCAGGAATCGATGATGAAGACAGGCTTCGAATGATAGAGAGGATCTCTGGTAGGAAGGGGCGAGTTATCGCGTTAAATAAAAACAAGCCTCCCGCAGTCCCGCTGGGGGTAAATATTCGGTGGAGGAATAAAAACCGGCCCCCACGGCGCAATAGGAAATTTGTACCGGCGTGCGTGCCGACGATAGTTAAGGACCATAATTGCGGTCTAAATATGCATGCTGGATGCGGCTGCCCGGACTGACTGTTCCATATTCAACGATTAAGTGTGATGTACGAGTTTTGAGTGTCGCGGCATATCAAATAGGCGTAATCGTACGTCGGGTATACCCTCCTCCGCCTCCAGCTCACCCCCCCCCCCCACCCCCCACCGCCTCCTCGTCCCTCAGTCCTGCGCGCATCCGCGATAAATTTCGCGCAATTAACTAAGCCCTGCACGAATCGAACGGCTCGTCCGCTGAATGTAAATCGAGAAACATACGCTTGTTCCCCGCAGAGCAAGCGACGACGTGTTTAGGCCCCGTAGCTTTTGTGGCTGCTCGGAATTAGGTTTAAGCGGGGATGATTTTGGGTTTTCGAGGGTTCTTTGGATCATTCGGAGGTAAACGCGAGTGGAATACGTTTCGTGATTCTCTTATTTTCGAGTGTACACCAGGCAGTTTGCTTGCCGCAGGTATCACGCGTATCATTTTACACAAGTTTTTCTATGTATTTTTTGTTATTCTTTTTATCGTTCTTGAGTGTTTTAAATACGCTGCGTCGAGGCTTCGATATATTAAAATCTGGATATACTGGCGGCTGCGATTATCGACTGCTACAGGTTAAATACTGGAAGCAACGGGGGTGAGAAGAATGAAAGAGGGATACTTCGTATTCTTCTTGTTTACGAGAAGTTCGTTGTTAATGCACATTTTTGGGGAAGTTAACGAATATGTACAGACGACGGTCACGATTGCTCTCCAAGTAAAATCCCGCCATCCCCCCGCTGTATCACCCCTGATTCTCGCACGTAACGTCCCTTATCGGCCGACACAATCGCGGGATGAGCCAGCAAGATGTATCGCGATAAGCGCAAAAAACTGCGCCCTCCAAGATCTCAATTCCGACGCAGCTCGGTTCGCCAGCGTCGTCGAATCACCGTGATCGGCGCTTCTACCTCGCCCTTCCTTTCCTCGAGGACGTGACCTGCCCATTGACCAGCAGGAGGAAGGGAGTGGGAGGGGCGGAACATAATTATGGACCGTAATTGCCCTCGTAAGAATCCCTCTCCCCGATTAAAAGGAGCCCCTCCACGCGACGAGGCCCGCCGAGGTTTACTCGCAATAAGCCGCAATCGAGCGTGGATTTAGGGTCACGTGATGCCGCGCGGTATTTCGAAGTGCGCGCCCCGTGCACGCGAGCAGTGTTGCGCGCGCACATCCTTCGAGGTCGCGAGGAGAGACACCTCGTGAATCCGCCTTAATTTCGCCTGCCCCTGGCGATGATTCCGGACGATAAATCGCGCTTACCTGGCCGCCCATGGCCCACGGGGAATAACCTAATTGCAATTACGGCATTATTGTGTAATAGCCGGCGAAATTGTTTCGATGGGCCCCCTGGCTGATTCTCTGCCTTGATCTGCGCAGTAACTCTGCGCAGGATAGTTCTTGTACTCACGAGTGGAGTGTATCGTCAATTTTCTTTTTTAATTTAAAAATGATTTTTTTTTTAAACGCAGTTTTTCCTTAATTGTCTTTTTTTTTACGTGTATTTTTGTTTTGAATTATCGAAAAAATAGCTCGATTACTTTACGCATTTTTTTTTTTGTATTATTTGTCAATAACGGTATTGTTTACGAGGCACACGACCAGAGCGCCGCCGAAATACTGTCCGCCACCGGACGTGTTAACGAATATCGCGACAGCCACGATAATGACGGCCGTGATTATTAATAAGCAAGAGATTGTGGTGCAGATTTCGGTGCACGTAATGTAGCCACGTTTCGTCGAGTAACGCCGTAGAAACACGCGATCCAGCGACGAGGAATCTCCCCGGCACCACGCCTCCTTTTGCACAGTGGCGAATCCGCCTTAATTCTGTCCGGGCCCACGGCGATGATTCCGGATAATAAATTTCATTCCACGGCCACCTTTTGGCGCTGACCGCCATTACAGCACGCCTCGTCGTTAACCCATTCAGACCTGAATTAATATTAAGGTGGGAAAAAATTGTCCCTCCCTTGATTGCACGTGGTAATGGCCGAAGTAAGGCAAAAATGTTTCTAATTTTTTTGGTAATTTTTTTCATTGATTTCTCCTACTTCCCCAGCATGGACATTGTTATATATCCGTAAATTCAAATGTCAATCATTATTATCTTGTTATTCTTGAGTTTATTTAATACATGCAATATATTGCTCATATACAATATCATTTCTTGAGCTTCAATTTGAATTACAAGTTCGATGCCCGAAACCCATACTACAAATCGATAAGATTTTCTCGCAAATCACGAATTTGGCGCTCGTATCTGTAGCGTGAAAAGTCTCGTATTTTTCTCAGCACGAAAAGTTTTTCGAGAGTACTTAAAAAAAAGGATCTACATAGACACAGGAAACTTACATCGATCGCGGCGCGAAAAACTAACTAAGCGCTTGCGATGCACGACGGATTAATTAGCCTTATTCCTAGCTTAAATTTGGCCAAAGCAAAAACAAGCCGACTAGACAAAGCTAACGAGGCAGCCAAGTTTGTACGAGATACTCAAGCCGATCTCCTCGGTGAAACCTCTTTCGGTGCGGTTGATAATTATTTCTCTCCCGCTTCCCCCTCGCGCTCGTTTCCCTTCAATTATGGCAAACGGACGCTGTTATTGCCTCCTTATTAAGACACTGATTACGGTGGTTCATGATTACCTCCTTCTCGATCAATTATTCAGCACAAGTCGATAAAACGGTGCTCCTTAACCGTCCATAGGACTCGCTTTCTTGGGAACAATACACCTCCCGCTGAAAACTCTTTTTATCCGCATCTCAAATGTATGTTCAACAAGTTTGTTCTTCATCGATAATCCGACACGTGCAAAGTTTGCTTTAATGTCGAAGGATCTTCTTTAAAGACCATACTTGGGGGCTAATGGATTTTTGTCCACTGACATTTTACTCTTAGGTAGATGTATCTCATCTTACACAATGGATAAATTACTTCGAAGTTCTAATAGTAATTATAGTGACAGATTTCTCTTAAGCTTATCCTTGGTAAAATTAAAGCAAGATTACTTTAACCGTTAATATTTAGGCGACAATAAAATATATTTGGGATGCGAACCTTAATAAAACGTGAAAAATATTACAATAATTACTTTAACGCTTGATAAAATAATCTAAATTTAACGCAAAATTACTTTACCGCTTGATATTTAGGCGACAATAAAATATATTTGGGATGCGAACCTCAATAAGACGAGAAAAATATTATAATAATTATAGAATAATAATTATATGTAATTATATAATAATATTATATAATTTAAAAAATATATAATAATTACAGCGAGCGTTGTACATTTGTTTAAATCAGACCACGCATAGTGGTGCATATGGATAAAACATTTGTAGGTGCTCGCTAATGATCATTAGAAGCGTATTTCTTTTTGGTGAAACAAATTGATGATGGATATACTGGTTGGTGCGCGCGTGTAAGTCGGCCCCGGTTTCGCTTTGATTCGCGTGCAGAAGCGTGCAGCAGATTGTAAGAAAGGGTCCAACGAGACGGAAGAGTGCCACCCAAGTGGCAACATTCATCGGCGATTGTCGAGGCCCGCAAAAGGTTCCCCCCTCCACGTACCTCCTCGCTTTCCTGGCAATCTCGATCGATCGGTACGACCCACGTGGGGATATGTACGAATTGCGCTCGCTCAGAGCATCGAACCCCGGTTAATTATCCCACGTTGATACGTCGATTCTTTCGTCCGTCCTTTGGATCGTACGACGTGCGACCTTTCGCCTTGCCTTTTGCTCTGCCTTCTCTTTTGTTCCTTTGCTACGTTGCTTTTTGATCCTCTTTTTGCCACGCTGTTTTTTCCCATTGCTCCTTTGCTACGAGAAAAGTGTACATGAATCATGGCTTTATTATTACACTTTAAAATGAATAAATTCGAAATTCCGTGTAAACATAATTTGATTCTTCGTTGTTCCAGGTGAGTCGTGAATGTTCATCTACAACTAGAGATATGGAGCAGAAGTGTAAGTGTTTCATATTTTACTTTAACTTTGTGAAATTATACTCTGCGATGAGGTGGGAATTTTATTATTGGTTTTTTTTTAAATCTTATTTGTATTAAGAGAAAGACTCCAAAATTCTGGAATGGGAATGTTATTTGAAACGTGCTTCGACATCGGCCCATTAGCTCAGTTGGTTAGAGCGTCGTGCTAATAACGCGAAGGTCGCGGGTTCGATCCCCTCATGGGCCAACTTTTTTTTTCTCCCGTTTTTTCCTCCTCGGTCGGGGAAAAAAAAGGAAGGAGAACGACGACGTACGTGGCTAATAAAGCGGGGGGACCATTTTCTCGCTGGGTTTCCTGCCCTTTTTTTTTTTTCTCGCCCTTCCTTCCCTTGCACCTACGTGCACGGGATGCCGAAAGTTCGCGGTCGTGTCACCGGGAACTTCGCGAAAAAGTACGTGCTCGACCCTGGCGGACCGGCAATGAGAGGAAGGAATTTGAGTTTTGGCCGATTGCGGACAAAGTTGTGAAACGATTCGAGGGTCTAATTGAGTAAGTTTTTCCGCACCGACGCTGCCAGGAGCGAAACCATAACGGAAGCCGGCCGTGAGACGAGGGACATCTTTCTCTTAATAGGAAAAACTTCTTTCATCGTCGGTCCACTGCTGAAACTAACTGGAATTTTGTACCTTTCGAACGTCTGATAACTAATTCTGAAACGTTTGATTTAAAAAAAATAATAAACGATGGCTTATCTAAGAAATTATATTTATATAATTATGATTATGCGAATAAACGTGTTGCTTTAGAGAATAATTTAGAAGACGCTTTTATATTTGTGAAATTTCGAGGTAAAAGCGAAAAAAAAAATTTCCGGTACCGGGAATCGAACCCGAGCCTCCTGGGTGAAAGCCAGGTATCCTAGCCACTAGACCATACCGGACTTGGAGTAAAGTTGAATCCATTGGCGTCTTAAGGGACTTGTGCACTGATAATAGTTTCACAATATTTATCTTTATATGAATTATCACGCTTCTTGTTCGCGCAGATCTGGTTGTAAACTATATCCGAGGTTTATCGTAGCGTTTGTATATCAGTTTATTTTCATAAATATTCTTTTCACAAATTGTTCTTTATTACACATTATTCCAATTTTTTAAAACTATAATAAAATATTTTTCTCGGAATATATGACTTTGCATTGAAATAGTTTGCCGCTTTAGGTAATATTTATCCTAACGATAACGTATGGCGTTAATCAGGATCATTTCGAGACGTTCAAACAATCTAATTCGATTGTTTAAGAAATATTGGTTAATATTACCGACTCAGAAAACTCAGTAAAGTAATAAAAATGCCTCAATGGTCCTGTGGCGCAACGGATAACGCGTCTGACTACGGATCAGAAGATTCCAGGTTCGAATCCTGGCAGGATCGACGATTTTTTTGTCCCGAAATTCTCTTTTATTCAGTAAAATACTCTCGCTGGATTATTTTCCACATGAAATTTCTTCTATATCCCTTGAAAAATATATTTATAAATTTATTTATACACTCCAGATTATTCCTTCATAGACCAACACTAGTTTTTCTCCTTCCAACAAAATTAAAACCATTTACATTATACACCTATTATTTTCTTCGATTCTACTAAAATATTTCTTTCATAAGAAAACATCTCTTTATTTAACAGTAACAGTGCCTATCCTCGAATGTAATTTAACTTGAAAGCACACGGTTGCCTTGAAATGGGCCACTTAAGCACATAACAAGGTTGAAACTCTATCAATCGTCCACATCGTCCGCCAGGATGTATCGACAATTTCTATTCGGATAAGGTTGCCATAAAAATCCTGCAATCGGCGCCGTTCCGCGTTCTTTTCCATCTCCGCGGGTAGATGTTTTTCGATATATAATTTATTTTCGAAAACGTCGATACGCGTGGAAAACGAGGGGAAACGCGGCCGGCGCAGTTTCATCCCGATTCGATAGCGCGATGAAACTATTATTGGATATCTTTGCTTGACAAATTGCACGGCCCTTCCGCAACATTCGTTTAATGAACTTTTGTCGAACGCAGTCCACCGTCTATCCATCGTTAATACGCCGCCATCGGAGGACAAAGGGTATCGGTCTGCTTTATTCGAGGCTGATGATTAATACGAAGGAAAAAAACTGCCGTCTGGGGGAAAATGGCCAGCTTTGCGACATCGACGATTGTCGATTAATCACCGATACAACATTCGGCGGCTCGCGTATTTACGAGAACGCGAGTTAACGGATCTTGGATAAAGAATTTGAGGAAAAGGGAAAATGGAAGAGAATGTTTTGCGCGGAATTAGTAGAACGTGAGTTAACGGATCTTGGATAAATAGTTTGGGGAAAAAGGAAAATGGAAAAAAATGTTTTACGCGGAGTTAGTTATTTTGGAAGTGTCCCAATGGTACTTTGCCAGGACTGAGATCGTGTTATATAAAAATTTGCATTTTTCTTACTAACAAGGAAGCCTTTTTTTTACATTATTCTTTATATATATCTAATGAGCCTAAACCGCGCAGTCCACGGTATTATAAAAAATATAATAAAAGCCAGGTCAGCCAGAGAACAAATAACATAATAAATCCGACAAAAATCGCTGTAAATCTCGCGATCCACATAATTGGAAGAAAACAGAAAATACTCATTCGAGTAAAATTGTGCCACCCAATAAATCGGTTCAATCTTCCAATGATGGCGAACGTACATTCCTATAAATCGCCAAATCCAATAGATCAGAAATATCGCGAAGCACGTATCCAATCGGTTCGCGTTCAAGATCGGCCAGGAGCTTCGCGCAGCCTGGCATAAATCCGCTCTCCGGATATTCATATTCCGGCAAATGGCCGCAAAAATGCCGCCCTTCGTTTTGCATTAGAGACCCGGCGCATTACGAAGAGAAAATGTTTTTCCCATAGATTTCGGGGGAGGGAAACGAGGAGCGAGCGGCGAACCGTAAAACAATCGCTTCGCCATTCCCGCTCGCCCCTTTCCAAGCCCTGGATGGAAGCAATACGTTTGATATTATTGCAAAGGGGAGGAGTGCGCGTTATGAATTCGCCAGGCTGGAAAAAAAAATGTCCTCGATCGTCGGTTCGTAGGGTGGCGGCTCGATCGTGGAGGGAAACGAAAACGTAATTTGCCAGGGGTGAAAGAGAGAAGCGCCATCGATATCGGTAATGCGTTCCCCGTCCAGTGAATCGCGACCTTTAATCCGTCCTTTGATGTCTCCTTTCTAATATCGTTTTCCGCTTCGAGAGGATATTAAGCGGTATTTAGAGTGTATTTCCTGGGATAGAAATAATATATAATAATGCAGAGTTAGACACGGTGTCGCGAGGCGTGCGAAGCGCATAGGAATTTCGAGTGTTTGCCTTCGAAGGCGTGAAAGCGTATGCGTGTGTCTGTGTGTGGAAAAATGTATGCTTGTTTAGAACACTACGATGGATAGTGTGAGCAGTCTAGCGGTGCAGTTTGAGAGAAAGTGTTGAGTTTCACAAGTAAAGTATTTGTTACAGAATTTGGTGAAGAAGTGAAGAAGTACGACGACCAAAAAAGTTCTATACTAAAGCTCAATCGTCTCTGTATATATTTGAACCTTTTTAAGGAATCATCTTTTTACCTCAGTTTTGATTCGCCAACAAAGTCCGAAATACCTTCTCCAGCGTATCTTATAATTAATATCCGCTACTTTACAATGTACCTTTTTTTTTTAAATTCATTTTTTTGCCATCGACTGCTAAGGTCATGTGGCCCAGGACCTACTGTTTAAGGTGGGTTCCTAATCACCAGAGCTACGGTATACGTATCACATAGGAAAGCAAGGTAGCTTGGCCTGCGCAAAAATGGCTTGCATCCGCGAAGGAGGTCTGGCCAAGTCGCAATTGTATCGCTTCACCCGAGTAAAACATTCGCCTTTATCCTCCTTCGAGATCCTCGATCCATCATCGACCCGCGCGAGATAAAGATTCCAGGGAAAAAGCGGCGGGCAGGCTTTTCCAAGGAAGCGATTTGCGCGCGTGTATAATTCAGGGAGGGGGGGGGGGGGGCGAAAAACAGCGGATCGAGAGGCGCGAGAAGTTGGATCGGTCCTCCTCGTCCGCCGCTGGATCCGCGGCTCTTCGATCCATCATCGCATCGCCGACGTCGATTTTACGCGCGGTCGCCCATTTCTCGCGTATCCCCCGACAAAAAGCATTCGATATCGTGGAAGAAAGGCCGTGAAAGCTTCTTCCTCCCTTTCGAGAACCCCCCAGACCGCGGCCTCCCTCGCCGTTTTACCCCGAAGCCTCTTTCCTACCCCACGCTCGCCTCGCGCGCCCAACCCATTTCCCCGGTCCGTGGCTAAGAACAAGTGCGTCTCGAGTTGTTTTTCTCCCCCTTCGATCCTCGCCCATGTCTTCCGCTCTTGCTTACGGAATTTCTGATTCAAGAACTTTTCTTAATCTCGTGTCCGACTTGAGTCTTCGTTTTACTGGCAATAGAGCGTATACTCTGTTTTAAAATACAGAGTGAATTAGCAGCTGACCGAATTTGGAGTGTCCTCGAGAGCTCTTGCTTACGGAATTTCTGATTCAAGAACTTTTCTTAATCTCGTGTCCGACTTGAGTCTTCGTTTTACTGGCAATAGAGCGTATAATCTGTTTTAAAATACAGAGTGAATTAGCAGCTGACCGAATTTGGAGTGTCTTTGAGATTTCTTGCTTATGGAATTTCTGAATCAAGAATTTTTCTTAATCTCGTGTCCGACTTGAGTCTTCGTTTTACTGGCAATAGAGCGTTAAAATACAGAGTGACTTAGCGCCTGACCGAATTGGGAGTGTCTTCGAGAGCTCTTGCTTATGGAATTTCTGAATCAAGAACTTTTCTTAATCTCGTGTCCGACTTGAGTCTTCGTTTTACTGGCAATAGAGCGTTAAAATACAGAATGACTTAGCGCCTGACCGAATTGGGAGTGTCTTCGAGAGTTCTTGATTACGGAATTTCTGAATCATAAATGTTTCTTAATCTCGTGTCTGACTTGAGTCTTCGTTTTACTGGCAATAGAGCGTATAATCTGTTTTAAAATACAGAGTGAATTAGGAGTTGACCGAATTTGGAGTGTCTTTGAGAGCTCCTGATTACGGAATTTCTGATTCAAGAATTTTTCTTAATCTCGCGTCTAACTTGAGTCTTCCTTTTACTGTCGATAGAGCGTATAATCTGCGTTGAAATGCAGAGTAACTTAGCGCCCCTGACTGAATTTGGAGCGTCTTCGAGAGTATAACCTCGATGCTGGATGGAGAACAGTACCCTTTTCCACGCAAGCACGCGGTATAAAATGAATAAAATCAACACTATTCCTACCACGACCCAGATCAGTGATTTCCTTGAAAAATCGTAGAACCTCGAGACGCGGTCACTTCCAATATTTCTCACGATTTTCCCGCAGCTTACGTATCAACAAATCAATCTATCGACACTTTTCCCTCCTCCTCTTCCTCTTTAAGCATATATTTAACACTCTTAAATCTATCTTGCAAAATGGCTGCTAGGAACAGTGTTAATACCAACAGTACCAGCATAAACACCGATGTATCAAATCCAGACAACACGATCTCCGTTATCTCCAATAATCGAATCATTATCTCGATAGCCTTGTCCATCCACCTCGCGCACGGCGAGAGGATCCAAAGATTACAGCGTGACGGAGTAAGGAAGGGACTTGAAAGGCGTCGAGGAATTTTTTGCGCCAGCCTGGAAGCGCCGTTAAATAGGCGTCATTCCTGCGATTTGCTTCTCGAGGATGGAGGGTACTTCTGCTCGGTAACGAGAGATCTCCAGGTTCTTCGGCATTAAGAGGCGTCTTGGAGGCACGAAGGCAGGAAGGCAAAGAAAGGGAAACTGGCGGGGTGGCATATTTACCGTGCATCAAAGAGCCGGAAAGCTCGTAATGGAATTGAGAGGGATTTGCCGGGCCACTTGTTTACGGAGCTGATTCCCTGATTTTTATTGGCCGCCCGTCCGCGGGCTCCAAAGCGGAATTTTAACTGCCTTCGATCCTGAAAAGGCGTCCGGCGGTGGAAGCGGCTCGAACCTCGTTTTTCGAGGGAACGACACGCCTCCCTCGCGATGGCACGTAGTTAGGAGATACTCGCCTTTGGAAATTCGCCCTTGGGATCGAAATTGCGAGGAGCGTTGCTCGATGGAATGCACTTACTGTCCTCGCGATGGAAGAAAGTATCGGTACTTTAACTCGGCCCTGCGATGCGCTGCGCGGCTTATTGGTTTATATGTTGCTTGAAGTGTCTCCTGGAAATGGACGCTATGGATCGGACCGTGTGGTGGAATTATCTATCGAGGATCTCCATTGATCTTGCCTGGAGTGCAATGAGAAGAACCTTTTCAGGATCGTTTGTAATAATACGAAATTGTGCGAGGGGCCAAATGATGTATATAGAATATTTATATTATTCTTCTCGAGGGATCAATTTCTTTGTTTGCTGCTAGTAATGAAACGAAAATCTATGCGTGGAAATAATTAAAATCATTGATCGAGAAGGCTGCGCTTCGAAAATTGCGATAGCAAGTGTCGCACAAGTTGGTCTCGATCGATGTGACCGCCTTGGAAAGCTTTTTTCGCAACTCCAAGGATATGAAGGAACAGGAAAAAAGTGGCGCCAAGTGACGTGGAAAAAGTGCCGGATGCAAAAGTTCGTTCTCGAAGGATCGAAAAGGGGGAAGCGATGTCAAAGGGAGAATCAAATTTTTCGCTAAAAGCACCGAGGTGGAAAGAATCTCTGCATTAGCATGTAATCCAGTTTCGCGCGGTACTTTTGTCGGCCTCGAATAAGCCAATAAGCTCGTCGCTCTACGATAAGCCTGGACGACGAAGAGGCAACCCTTTTCGAGGATGGAAAGTTACGTCTTCGATGCAGCATCGATGATCGCCATTAACCTCCTGAGCCAATCAACTACATCAACCAACGCCAATTAATAGCTTATATTCTTTCTTTAAGCACTAGTTTTATACGTTTTCTACAATTTCGTTATTGACCAGTTAACTGCGTACGACGTGTATACACGTAAATTTTCTTTCCACGCGGTTGACCTTCAACTAACGTCTTATCGAATAAGAATGTAATCCTTCCTTACTTTGCTTTGCAACTGATTAACATAACCCAAGATGGACAACATAAATCGATAACAAAATACGTATAACTCTAGCTTCCTTCCAGTTCTCCATCCCAGTCCTAAACCCACCAGCATTTAAAAAGAATCCATCTTTAAAGTATTATCAAAAGTATTCATAAAGAAACACAAGTAACGTGGTCACATCTATCCATAATAAAATCATGGAAAATCTAAGAAATTCTCGCAAAATTCGCGCGAATTTTCTAAGAGATCTCTTAAAGAAGAGATTAAGGGCCCGAATATCTTCCAATTAAGCCGACACATTATCTCACAATAATCTTAAGAGCACTCCTCGCGTTACGCCACTGGCACGATACGGACATCGATAGGGATAAAGTTCAGGGTACGTGTAAAAAGCGATATCGCGCGAAAGCACAGTCCTCCGGAGCGTTTCGCGCGAAGCCGCACGCTTCTCAGCTTCCGTCGAGTGTAACGCGTTCCTGTTGAAAATAATCGGCCCTGCTTTATCGAGAACAGTGACGCTAATGTGCCGTACAGGCGGTGTTTGTTCGTTCGTAGCGAGGCGAGAGGAGGACGAGGAACTCGCGAGTGGCTGGATAACGAACGGACATCGGGAAAGTGCACTTCAGAGTCGCGAATTATGGTCGGTTATCGAGTCCAGGCGTAGCATAGCAGCTCGAGTGTCGCGTCGTCCGGATGAAGGGATTAGAATTTCGTGCTGCGGAGGTTCATCCGTAGGATCGATGTTCGAATACGACTTTTGAAGATAGCACGTCGTATACTAGAGTCTTTCATTCGAAAGATCAATCCTGACATCGAGTTTGGCTGTATAGAAAATTGCGCCGCGGGGAAAGGAAGCTTTGAATTGTTTCCCTCTGTAGAAGTTTTATTTTGAAGAGATTACAGATTTGGCTGATAAATCCAAGGATTGGGCGATAAAGAGAATAAAGAAGAGGAACTCGAGTCGATAAGGAGTATAAACGAAGCGAGAAACAGAGGTTTGAGGCAGTTTCGATAGGAATATTCGAGCGGTGTACGATAATGGAGAAGATCCACAAGGACTTCTTGGAGGATGTGCCTCGATCGAGGCTGTACGCGAGGCAAACCCTAACCGCCCTGGGTCCACTCCTAACCGTCATCGCCTGCGGCATGGCCAATGGATACAGCGCCGTCCTGCTCCCTCAGCTGAAGCCAATCCAACAGCCAAACTCCATGGAGTCGTATGCAAACGCCACTTTCTGGAATTCAAACTCCGCCGAGCGGAGCTCAAACGACACCTTCTCGAGCCCGAAGTTCGACCTCGAAAGTTCAAACGTCGTTGCCCGGTCGTCTTCCAACGTCACCTTCTCCGGCCACTCGGACTCCAGGCCCTCGAATTTCACTTTCACCAACCCACCCGACGATCCCTCGAGCCCAAATCCCAAACTCCAGGCTTCAAACGCCGCTCTCTTTGGTCGAAAAGCTCCAAACTCCTCGATTTCCAACATCCAAGCTTCCAGCTTAGACGTCATTTCCTTGGCCCAGAATTTCACAAGCGAGATTCTCGTAAGCAGCATAGCTGAAGAATCCTGGATAGCCTCTGCGGCTGTCTTGCCAATGGCGCCAGGCTGCTGGCTCGCTGGCATCGTCATGGAAAGGCTGGGCAGGAAGTGGTCCAACATCCTGGCGCTGCCCGTCTTCTCCATCGCCTGGCTCCTCATCGCGACAGCTGCCAGTCTGCAGCGTCTGCTAATCGGCAGACTCATCTGCGGCCTGTGCATAGGCTTCCTGGCGCCAGTCGTGCCGATCTACATAGGCGAGACGTGTCATCCTGTCGTCAGGGGCGTCCTCCTTGGCTCCATAACCCTGTGTCTATCCATGGGTATCCTCCTCTGCCATGGCCTTGGCATCTGGCTCCACTGGCGCACGACAGCCTACGTATCTGCCTGCGCACCCGCGATCTCCCTCCTGATCTCTCTCCTCTCTCGCGAGAGCCCCGTCTGGCTGCTCAACAAGGGCAAGAGCAAGGAGGCCAGGGAGTCCTGGGTCCATCTGCGAGGACACTCCTCCATCGACGAGTTCCACGCTCTGGAAGGCGCGACGCATGCGCAGAACGAGTCCTCGCGGTCCGAGCTCTGGGCCGAGGTCCTGACCTCCGATCGCTTTCTCAAGCCGCTTGGTATCCTCTGTCTCTTCTTCCTCACGTCTCAATTCACGGGGATGAACGTGGTGGTATTCTACTGCGTGGACATGTTGAGTGAGGTGTCTGGAGAGGAGAGCGCCTATATAGGGACCCTGGTGGTGGACCTGGTGAGACTGATTTCTGGACTGGTGGCATGCGTGCTCGTTAGGAGGTGCGCCAGGAGGTCCTTGACCCTGGTTTCGGGCATTGGCACGGCCTTGACCCTGGTCGCGCTCAGTGTTTGCCTGCTGTACGACCTCGGTGGTCCCTGGTGCCCGGCTGTGCTGCTGGTTATATACACGGCTCTGCTGTCTTTCGGCTTATTGCCTCTGCCCTGGATGCTCTGCGGAGAACTGTTCCTGGGGAAGACCAGAGGCTTGGCTTCCGGGCTCACGACGGGATTCAACTTCGTTTGCTTCTTCTTCGCGGTGAAAACCGCGCCTGCCTTGATGGCTGGGCTGGAGCCTCACGGCACATTCGCCCTGTACGGCCTTGTGGCCTTGCTGGGCACCGGTGCGCTGTACTTCACGCTTCCGGAGACGAAGGACAGGACCCTGCAGGAGATAGGGGATGCGCTGAACAATAAGTACAGGAAGGTGCCATTTTCGAGGGCCGAAGCGAAGAGATAAGTGTCGTAGAAAAACCTGAAGTGATCGAACTCGTGAGAATCGAAGAAGAGGACACTGGCGATCTACCTTGTTCCTCGAAAGGATTTATACACTTGTTCCTTAAAAAGGATTTATACAAGTTTATACACGTATTTCTTCCTAATCCTGAAACTGAACGAGTACAAATGAATCGACGAGCATAAACGACTCTCGAAAACTGTTCGACAGTGGCGTGAAATGCAATTCGCGCTTATCTTTGTACATTTACATTCGCGCCGCGTCGATTCATCAGTCGTTGAATCACAATACCGGCCGCTTCCTCCGGCTCGATTCCAGGACACGCGAAGTGCGAGGATGTTTATCATTTTGCAGTCCATTATCGTTACGGCCCAGGTGGTGCTGGGGGCGCGTAAATAGCACTGTAAAATTAATTAATGCAACTGGGTAAACAGGGGGACGGACGTAAAACGACGAGGACTATAGGGATTTAACGAGGAGCGTTACCGGCACGTGGGACTATAAAATGGCATTTTCACGTGATTATTACCCCGGACCACTTACCGCAGCTGATGAAAATTACCATTTCTCTCGCGGACTCTCGACGGCTGACGACGCGCTATGAACGAGCGGCTGAGCGACTTTTCAAGACGCTTTTCAGATCACGATATTAAATATTTCTGATCCTTTGAGTACCTTAATACGCATTTAGGCACGTGACATCGTTATTTAAAGATTGCAGATTACGAATTTTAAATGTGAATCAATATTGGATTAATATACTTTTATTTCTTACTCTTGAGATCCGTCGAGTACGATCTGCGTGTTTATTAGAAAAATATAAATCTATCATAATTATTTGCACCACAACGAGTTATCAAAAAAAAAAAAAAAAGTATAAATGTATTTCAATGAACAATCGCGATATCGCGATGCGATTGAAATTGTGCGCTTGAAAAGCGCAGAAATCAAAAAATTTATTTTGATCGTAATTTTTTTGATAAAGCTGAACGTGAAAATGGCTTTATCAGGCGGCCCTGGATCGTGATCGAGACGATAACCGAGGTTATCGTTAAACTCCAATTATGTGGACCAAGGGGGCGATCGATATCGAAATTGACGTAAGGTGGCTGTTAAGGAGTACCTAAATGCTTTTAATTTGATAACCACTTACGAGCGCTTATCTGTCCGTAATACATCGCGCGACGACCTTCGCATCGGTGATTTCGTTTTGCTGAAATATGTGGCAAGTCTTGAAGCGCCGTTCATTAATTATGTTATCTCGAAGTTACGATCGAGAAGCTTTAGAATACAGCCAAAGCGTTTGGTTCGTGTTAATCCTACGCTCAACGTTATTCCTATCACCAAAATTCTCGAAAATATATTTGTTACTCGAATTTTGGCGATACTTCTGTTTATATGGTATTTGAATCGATTTTAAGAATACATGTAGTATTATGTAGGAGCGTGGAAAAATCTAAGCCTTGGTTTTCTCCGTTCCATTTGCTTCGTCACTTTCTTCCTCTCTTTGTTGCTCTTGCTGTCCGTTCACCTTGCGCTGATTATCAGCAGCACGCGAAGACGCAATCACGAACATATGTTACCACCATCTCGACGATCGGTTTTGTCCGACGAATCCACTCCTCTTCTTCTCGATACCTCGAGAAGGATCGAGCGCTTCGAATGATGCTCGTTATTCGTATTTAATTCGCAGAAGGAAAAATATATTTACTCTTGATACAGATCACTCAGCAAAGAAAGCAAAGTCCATACAACTATTTACATGTTGTATCAGCGATAGCGCTTGTATCAAGAGATAAACCCTGTCAGAGCATTCTACAAAGGATTTTCTAAGCGCGATAAAAGCTTTTATATAAAGTAATGATTCGTGCAGAATGAATTCAAATTATTTTTCGGATGAAAAAAAGTGATATTTATGATCAGCTTCAGCTGTACTAAATTTGTTGCTACACTAAGCTTCCTTGGATTAGAATCCACGTGTATAACGTATATCAATATAAATGTAAAGAAATAGGTGTATACGTCCATATTCACTGTTTTACTAAATGAGGGGGTACTTGAGCATTTCTCATCGATACTCATCCTCGTCTTTCTCCTGTAAATCCAGGCGAATGCGAGGATTCCGCCTTGTTCTCGCATAACCAAGCGCGAGCCCTGGAAATCACGGAACTATGCGACGGCAGATTCTCACGGGTGAATAATCGTTCTCGAATTCGGCTGCGCTCGCGGCAAGAATTTCGTCCGGCCGGGAAACCTAAATGATTCGAAGTTCGAACCGTTCGAAGTTCCCAGCGCCGAAGCAGCTTCCTTGGCAATGATTCCTGGTTGGACGACGCTGGCCACGGAAACTCTGCTATATCGGTTACGCGATTTACGAGGACAAGGACAATCTCACGTTCCGTGTAATCTTTATGGATGTACACCCAATTCTGTTTCTACACGATTTTGATTCAGCACGAATTAGGAAGAAAATTGAATTCTCCTTTTACACGATTTATTTTGCTCTGACACGATCGACCCAAATACTAAGGCGAGAATTTGACTCTACTTTTATCCTTACAACCGCGACATTGGAGATGTTTTTTTTACACACATTCTTTGGGAACGTATCTATCTCTTGTAAAAATAGAATTAGGTGTATAGTGAACCGGCTTATGGATTCTTATTTGCTAGCTCATTTGGGAAATTCCTGTGCAATGGGGACGAGTAAAACGAGGAGAATTCTTTTTTCATGCTTGACAAAGTAGCTGGACAGCTTTGATCGCCCGCCATTTCGTGCCACGATTACCCTCGAAATAGTCGAATAACATGAATTTCTCGCATCGATTCGGGAAGATTTCAGGAGCAATAATGTGGTTTAGAAATCCGCGATATTATTAAATGCCTCGTGGAAAGTAGTAGCTTGTATGCGTTAAAAATGGTCTTTCATCGGGTTATATCGACGGAATTTTGAATCTTCGAAGGTACACGGTTTGCTTCTACATAATATATGCTTTTGGGGTCGGCTGTCGATGCACTTTCATATTTTTGGAAATTACGACACCGGTAACGCGGTTATAGCGTTTATCACGTAAAATAGTCTCTTAGGGGGAACGTCACGGGAGCATTTGGTAAACCATTTTTCGATCGAGCGTACGTTTAACTTTTAGCAAAAACTATTTTTCACCCGCTACGTTATTCATCAAGCCACTTATCCTGGAATGGAATAAGCTTGTACTTCATATCAATTATTACTTTAAAACTCAGCATGATTTAATAACGATCACAGGATGCATCGTCGATAACCTGTTCTAATTTCAAAGAAAGATATAAAAGCGAAGCCCAAAATGGGGTAAATATTCAATCCTCCAGGTGAGACGTGTTAACGAGAAGGTTGAGTGGCGAATAGAAGGTATTTCGGTGGCGATCAAAGGCGATCGAAGCATTGGAAAAAATGCTCAGCTTCGGTGTCTCGCGCCAAGTATTACGCTCGACGCACCATTCTTATAATTCACTGTCTGCTCCTATTTGCGTAATGCACATACTTCCATATATATACACATATACACACACATACACACACACACACACACACACACAGAGGATATTCGAGCGCGAGCTTTTAGGCGCATTTGGCTAAAAATAAAAGCCAAGGCTGGAAAAGCGCAGTGGCGGGGCGTCCACGATTTTTCTCTTTCTCCGCGTCCCGTAATCCTTTTCCGCGTACGTATGTACACCGTACGGAGCACATAGCCGCGCAAAGTAAATGGCAAACGCCAAATGGCTCCCGTGGTTTCCGCCATGGCCACCATCCATGGCTATGTATAGAGCGTCAGGCGCGCATTTCGGCAGAATAGGCGCGAATGAGCTCCTCGGATAAATATGTATGGTGATCGATTATCGAGGCCGCTGGAGCATCTACCGTCTGAGCTGTCAGGGAAATTGTGTCGAGAAATTTAGGTGGAAAGTTTGGAGCGCGTGGCTGACAGAGAAATCTCTATAATGGACGATCGCGGGCTCCTCTTTTTTCCTTTGTGAGATACAACCGCTTTCCTGTTTTTGCAGGTAGGGATTAATATAAAATGCACATGACTGTCGAGGATATCTGCACAGTTCCATTCCTCTCAGATTCATTTATATAGAGGATTCGAAAATATCTTTTGAGAAAGAGGATGAGCAAATTGTACGATTCGATTTTCACTCTTGGCGATGCGCTGGCCGACTAATTATCGATGAAACCTCAAGAAGGTGAATTATCGATAAAAACCTCATCGGTTTTTGGAGTACTTGGAAAGCAAATAATTCTTCCATTCAATAGTTTATCAAACCGTATAATTTCTTTTACCGATCGTCGACCCAGAGGAACGATAAGAAATACCTTGGACCTTATTGGGTTTTCCAATAAACACAGCTTTTTTGTCCTGTCCAAAGGAAGCATACATTTAATATGTATGCAGTCTTAAAGTACACTATTCGAGGATGCGTTGATACACCTCTTTTAACGAGATAAGCTGTTTCTTCTCGTAACCGCGATATTGGTTAAACCACGTCAAACCTATCCGCTTGCGCCGTGGAAAGGACTTTTTAGCCCCGTAAGGCAATCCATCCAGGGAGGAAAGCGCTGGCTGTGATTTAGAGGCAAATTTGCCGGCAAAATGAAAATGTAACGTCATAACTTTACCGTCTCGCATCACTATGCATAGCCACGAGCACATCCGCCGGTTTTATGTACTTCATAAACATTCCTCCGAGTCTTCTCGTCATCACCTGTCGCTCTCGGTTTGTGGATACAGGGTGACATCTTGTTCCACCCATTTTCGAGCTTCACGAGCGAGAGTCGTAATCGAAGCTTTCACGGAGATTCGTCGCGGTTGCCGCCGATTTTCCGCCCCAGCGACGTTCGCCTTGCTCGTGAACGACTTCTTTTTGCGGACATTTTTACGAATCGTGCCTCGCGAATTTTCATTTATGTGTATATATATATATATATATATATATACACATGTTTATTAATTTTAGTTCAATTTATGTTATTTATTTTAGAAATTTCAGTGTCTATTATTCAAGGATATGTATTGAGAGTTTTAGTATTATTATATATGGATAATGTGATTTTTTTTTAATAATATATGAATAATATTTATAATCACCCTTATCATTTAGTGACTATTAGTCCATAGTGTGTACGTATGTATATACATAGCTTTGCGATTTTCTAAATTAATTTTTATCACGCACTCTTCGTTCTTATTCATTATACACTGCCAAGGAGTTCTAGAAATATACTTACGTACATAATATTCCTCACAGTCCGATGTTTTTTCGTTCACGTTCTCAACCTTATATTTCAATGAACACGCTTGTTATTCTCATCACGTACCAAGCTCTACCCATCGCCTCTGTTTCAAAAGGCACTTCGCGTAACCTCGAGATTCAAAAGGAAGCCTCGAATCTTACTTCTCTCCCCAGTCGAATATTTCGATTAATCGCCTGGTCGTGCATTAGGTAATTTCCACTGGCGTAAAACAGAAGCGTTGATTAAATCTCGAGGCCGTTCAAGGTCTTTGACAAAATTGAGGAAAGGATCTCCCGGCATTGCGGGTAATCGCGGTGGAGACTGGATGGTCATGGAGAAAGAGGGAGAAAGTGAGCGAGCGAGGAGCTAAGTAAGAAGAGGGATAAAAAGAGAGAGAGAGAGAGGAAGAATAGCTTAAGTAAGTAAGAGCGAGAGTGTATGTCAGAGGATATAAGAAAGACACTATGCGAGCGAGCGAGAAGGTGCGACTGCTATCTCACGAGAGAACGAAAGAGAGAGAGAGAGAGGGGAGGAAATTTTATCAGGATCCACGGTGGGCGACGGAAAAAGGACGTAATGGAAGGGTAACAATCCGAAGCGGGGACCGAAGATAAAGGCGGGGCCGCTCACCTCCGAAACAGGAGAGGGCGTTATCTTTTATCGCGATAGCGCCACGCCTCGGATTGAATTAAGTCCCCTTTCCGTACTCTATCGGTTCTGGGCATAATCTCGACCGAGCCTCTCCACGGAGGACCCCTCGCCCTGAGGACGAATTGGACGGGGTAATTCCTGAGGAAGAAGAAGAAGAAAAAAGGTGGAAAAAGGGAGAGTAAAAAAATAAAAAGGGCCGCGATTTCGACCTACGCCTCGACCGCCAGCTAGGAGGAGCACTTCTCAAGATTGTACGTGGACATTATTCCGGGCGAGCACTGCGCGATCCAACGATCGCGACTGTAAACCGCCTTATATCTGCGCTTACCTAGGAATACCTCACGATGCTTCGTGCGCGCGTCAGATAAATTCGATGCGCTGTTTATGGTTGCCGACGAGCCTGCTTCATGTTTACGATTATTCAATCCTGGTTACGTTGTCGGAGGAGTGCTCGGTTGAGTGAGAGAGAATAGGGAGATTCTTTGCGCACGACAAGGTTTTTCTCGTAGTTTTAAACGCGGTATAGGCACGTCAGGAACACTGCTTTTCCGGAATGATTCTATCAAGTTGTTGCTGGAAGAATATATTATTAACGACACTCCTTTTCTACCGGAGAAGAATATTATTAGAGAGTTTGTGACTATCATAGATTCTATTTATCACTGTGGACTTAGTTTAGAACGGTTTTTATCGCGAGAAATGAACCTCTCTATTTTTTGCGCACCACGAAAATCTACAAATCTGTACAAATCGTAGCTCGGTTATATACAGAATTACACAATATATAATCAATATACACAATATATATATAAGATATAGAGCTGTACACGATATATAATCCGTAATATCACGATCGAAAAATAATGGGACAAGATGGCGTATACGAATGTTTAATCGACGCGCTTCGGAGATTTAAAACGAGGTGCCAAGGGAATGCCGAGGGTAATGAGAATGAAAAGTGGGGAAATTTCGGGCAAATTCCTGACGCGACCTGGCGCGCGCCTGGTAACGAAAATGTCGTTCCGCGCATCAACTCTGCTTAAAGTCTCCGCTGTGGGATAATAAAAGTGGCTCGGTTTTTCAAGACACTTTCCCCCCGCTTTTTTTCTCCCCCCACCTTTCACCGTGGTTACTCCGCCGGCGCAATAATTTGCAATTTTGGCGCAACGCTTTCTAGGGTGCGGCTAACGTCCCTATCGGGCCTGAAAATAACGCCTCGCAAGTTTCGCAAACTTAAATGGCGCGGCTCGCTGAATACCGAAGCGCGCCGTGGTAGCGGAAAATATTAACGATAACGGCCCTTTATGCTAAGATCCGACGAGCCTCTTTCGAGCCTATTTGCGGAATCGCGAATTTTTCATCGGCAAGAAAACACGAATTACCATTTATACAGCGGAGCGTTTCGTTCTTTCGTTACATATTCCCTCGATCTCCGTGCAAGTGTGTTTAAAGATTTTTTATTCGATGCGATCGAAAGCCTGGGGGATCTAATCGTTAAGGAACGTAGCAATTTGTGTCTTTACCAGAGGTTTGTTCCTTTACCTCGATTCTCCATTTCGTTATTTTCCTTATACTTCCTTTCCTTAATTTGCTTAGATTTTAGACTTAATTCCTCAGAGTCACTGTACTGTTTTCTACATAAACTCCTATAGCGATCAACAATAATTAAGCATGCAACCAGTTTGCGTGCTTGGTTATTAAGGGTTTATGTAGAAGAAGGTATAGTGGTTGATACAAATCACCGAGTTGGTTAAACCAAGTAGGATCCGAACGACCCACGAGGTCCATGTCGAAAATGACTCGAAATAATAAAAAAAAAAAAAAAACACGAGAAAAAGGGGGAGGAAAAGGATTCCTCGGTGAGAGCGCCTTTACACTTCCTTCCCTTCCGGGGGGAATTTCATTTCTGTCGATGGCACTTCGCTTCCCGGAAGCAGCCGCGCCGATTTCGCGATCGATCCTCGAAGGCCGGGCAGCCGTTTTCCCCTTTTGCCTCGCGTGATAGCGGCCAGTAAGGCTCGCATTCCCCGGCGCTTCCCCTTTGCGCGTTGGATTTAAAGTTTCACGAGGCACGTAATGGCGCGCCACCACCGAAATCATTAGTTCTAATTCCGGGGGAGGCATCGGCACGATATCCGTCGGCTTCCAGGGCCGACGGCTTCATTTCTGGCTCGGATACGATCGTCGGATTGGAAAATGAATTACGATCCTCTTACGTGTACCACTGCATACTTCCTCTTTTATTGTCGAGCTTATTGTATTTATGCAGGACATTCGATGAGCAGAGTGTTAAACGTGTTGCAAATAGAATAAGAAAATTGGACCGTTTATTTTGAAAGTGTATGATAAATTAAGTCCATTAAAAAAAAAAGAAAGTAAGATGTCACGTCATTTGTGCTTAATTTAGTGTAAACTTTTTGTTCATGAGTAATTAGTATTTAAATGTTTAAAACTACCAACGCTTTGTTGAATTTAATATTGGCCGATAAAAGGAATTGCGTATCGATTGATTATGAAAGTGTTGTAAGTCCTAAATTCACTTAAAACAAGTTTATATAATCAAAATTACATATTGATAAATTAATAGAAACATTGCCACGATCGACAGTATTAACCCATAGTTTTTAATCGACAAATACGCTAATCTTTAATTTTCTCGAGACAAGAGAAAATGGACTTACAGCACTTTCAAAATAAAAGGTCCAAATAATGAATACATAAATAAAGGGAAAAAAAAGCCTGAACATTGAAATAGAAAATCTGGAATCTAAATTGGTGAATTGAGTCGTATGAGGAGAAGAGGCGTGGAAACAATTGGAGATTGGGATAACTGGAGAGGCAGGTGTCAAATTTTTTCGACTACCAATACGCGCTCGAAGATCCTCGCGAAGTCGCTGTGTGGGGAATTTCTTTCGACGAGAAAGGAGCGAATCGATCACGAGTGGACGCGGAGGATACGAGCGAGGCGGGAATCTGTCGCGGCTGAAAGGCCTCGATGCGCTAAGCTGGATCGATGGGGACTACTGAAAGGCTGGATTTCGATTTGTTTCGAGATAAACGTCTAGGCTTGAAATCCGGTCCGCAGGCTCCTAAATCTCTCCAAGTATTTCCTAGGAGCATACGTTCCGTAATTTCCATATGCATAGTTTTAATATGCTACTTGGAAACGATGAATCCCGAGTCAAGCGAATATAGCGATCGATATTCAAAGTTGGATAAACGCACGATGTTGATTATTGAGTCTAAGTTAATCCGATAAATGATTTTGTTATTATTACGTATATATATAATGTATAACAAAATTAATGTACAGTATATTAATGTTTACTGCAAACACCTCCTTGCAGAGGATTAAATTACGAATGCGATTAGTTTGTCGTACCCGATGAAAGCGTGGAGAAATGAAGGAAGATAAAGGTCGCTTTATCGATTCTCGATTTTTCTTCTGGCTTTACCAAGGTGATATTCTTCTCGCTTGGCATTCATAAATCAAAGAGAATATATTTCCCTGAACTTAAATCCGCGCGAATCGATCGGCGATGTATCCTCGGAAACGTACGTGTAAACCAGTTGATCCGTTGAATAAAACGTTGTATCGCCCGCAGATCTGACGATACCTGAGACACGATGAAATATAGAGGTAGATAAAAAAAAAAAAATGCGGGGATCTGCAAAGTGAAGGCTTGGATATTTTTGTGGCGGCTGTATCTCACCATCGGTGCGACGTCGCAGAACGGTTTTCCGTGTCGCTGTCGCATCATTCGTACCTTTAAAATCGGGGAAGAATTAGGTCGATAGAGCAGTCGAATTGTGTTCGAAGCCTCGAGTATTTTACGGTAGAATGATACTTTCTAATATTCACAATGTACTTAAAATACAGATGAGAATCGCTAATATTCTATATAATGTGATATATTGTTTTTTATATTTAAGCGAGTAATTGTGGGCAGAAAGATATAGTTTGAGTGTTAGTCTAAATAAAACCAACGATTTTTAAAGATTTTGAGACTTACACGTGATTTCGATGTGTTGTAATTTGATATGAAAATGGCAAGAAGGTTTTTCTTTTATTCTATGGCTTCGTTTTTTGCTGGAAAAATGACCAATCTTCGGATACAAATGAATCGAGAGTGTTTAGGGGATGGCACTTCGAACTCCTAAAAATATATCGACGATATATTCCAAGACGAAGGCATGCGTGAACCAGTTGATCGTCTCGGACTTTCGCGCGCACAGAGCCGCGGTATTCCTTGGACCAGGGTTCTCCAAGCTTATACTAACTACACCAAAAGTTTCACAACCATCCGCCCAGGCTTGGTAAAAGTTTTAATGAAAATTTCCCGAACAGAAAGACCGAACGAGCGTTTTCTCACTGGATAAAACTCAAATCCGAATTAGCATTACCGGCGAACGCTTAAAGCTCGAGTAGTATCCTCTAGAAGTCAATATAATAACTCACCAATGTAGATCCATCGAGAAAGAATGCCCTTTGACTCGTACACGATAATTATATAAATACTATTATATCCACGATATCTACATTCCATTATTTACACCATAATTACTTAAATACTATATTTGATCATATAAATATTTAATCGGTATTGTAAATATCCAAGGCCATTAACCTATATATATATATATATTTTTTTTTTTAGAAGAATCTCTACCCCTGCGTAATAATAATCGACTACGCTTATGTATTATGTATATTTTTTATTTTTGTATTTTGTGTTGATATATTTTTTGCTTTAGAAGAATCTCTTTATCGTATATACACACAATACAAAAGCGCAGTCGATTATTTTTACGCAGCGATAAAGAGATTCTTCGAAAAATTGCCAAAGCGTATCGCGTGCATTACTCGCGATATTCACCAACGAATTTCTAATCTCGAAGGCGATTTACGGCGCTAAAAGGTTGGGCACCATCGCCACGGAGGTTCCGCCAGGAATCTCGAGTATAAACCAGGTACGTGTATCTACGTCTGATACCTTAAGGCGCTTTCTCGCGATGTTTTACGAGCGCTCGTGTGTCATTGCTACCGTCGCCCCGGCCTTTTCCTTCCATAACGCTACGTACGGCCCGAGGATCGTGTTTCGTCCTCGCCCCTGCCGAAAAACCTCGTCCGTCAGCGGGACACACCCACGTGACCCCCTGGCTTCGATCCTATTCAAACTCGATACACCACCTTCGACTCCTCGAAATTCCCCGTCCTTCGGAAATTTCAGGATTTTTCCAGACGGCTGCGAAGGGAAAGCCGATAACCACGCCTCTACCACGCGTCGAGATTTAT
>JBCFXI010001310.1:0-19343 GCA_038496175.1 Ampulex compressa | reverse complement strand
AACTCGATACACCACCTTCGACTCCTCGAAATTCCCCGTCCTTCGGAAATTTCAGGATTTTTCCAGACGGCTGCGAAGGGAAAGCCGATAACCACGCCTCTACCACGCGTCGAGATTTATTTGGAAAAACTGAAAATAAATATCCGTTTGCCTTCCTCGATTTGGAAAATGAGGCTCGACGCGAACCGTCGGATTGTTTTTTGTTTTTTTTTTTATTGATGTACGGTACGATTACGATCCGCGTGATTTTCAGTATGTAAGGGTGTAGGTGATTGTGTAATCGTAGTTTTTTGTAAGGAGTGTCCCGAAATTCACACACGATTGGAAAATATTAACTGAGGCGTGCGTATGTTTCGGTATAGCCATGGAACTCTATTTGATATTGCATACATAATCTTATACAATATACTTTATGAGTCAATACAAAATATATGATATTTAATTATAAACCTGTGTTTTTTTTTTTTATCAAAATCACCTCTTGCGTGAATTTTGAACACCACTTAAGAGTGGATGTTTTTGTAGAATCCTCGAAAGATCGAAACGATATTTCACTCTCTTCTTTTTACGAATACACGATTAATCTAAATTACGTACCACCTTTAACACTATTCCTACCAGCCATTTTCCAGACAGATCTAAGTGTACCAAATATATCCTTACAGAAAAAGAGGACGAAGGAAACATGTCGATAGATCAATTCATTGATCCGTATGCCGCGAGCAAAATCATGAAAAATCTCAGAAGTGACCGCGCCCCAAAGTCCTACGATTTTTCAAAGAAATCAATTTCAGATAATAGTATTAATAAGGTATACATTGGTTAGAAGGGCTATCGAGGAAAATGTGAGGACAATTCGCATTCAGGACGAACTCTTCAGATTTTCCACCCTATATCGTATGTGCCCCCGCGACGATACCGAAGGATCGATTTCCACGTCGCCCGAGCGGATTCCAAGTATAACCGGCGGCCGATCGCCGAAGTGAAAGTCGCGATGACGCCCCATGGTTAAAAAGCGGCATGGCCCTCGCAGATATCGCGCTACGTACCGCGGCGTAGTTTTATCAGCAATAAAAATGTATTAGAGAATCTTATATTCAGGGCCAGACCTTCCTGGGGAAAGATAAAGCCCCGCTCGCGATGCCCCGCGGTACGTGCCTGATCTGCATGCCAGGAAGAGTAACGGCTCCCCCCTCTTTGGCATCCTGCAAGCGGCTCCCTGAAACATCCACTTTCGGTAAAAACGATTCGCCAGGATTTATAAAACAAATTATTCTCCATATCGTTTCATCGAGGGACGCGTCGTGGCTGCGCGCGCACGACACTTAAGCCCACCAGCCACTTTTCGGGTATATTTAGCTGTGCTCGATACATCCGGAGCTTTTATGCAGGCGATCGAAATTTACACGGTCCTTTTCTTCTTTTTTCAATTCATTTCTCAGCACCAAGCGCTAAGGTCATTTGGCATAGGACCTACTGATTTAAGGTGGTCACCAGAGCTACGGTATACGTATCACATAGAAAAACCAGTGTTTACACGGTCCTTTGGTGACTTTGCGGTTTTAATATTAAATACTGTATACACATGGGTTACTTCTGGAAAATCACGACGACCTGAGAGTATATAAAGAATAGGAAACCTAGAGGAGAGGACACGAGATTCGATAGAAAAACGTCGATAGACTAATATATCGATCCGTGCTATATTGGTTTGTCCCAAAGTGTGCCTCCCCGCAAGCAGCTGCTTAATCTAGCAATGTTCCTATAAACATGAAACCTAGCCTATCGTGTACTATAAACCATATCCGCAGTCGCCCCCTAGCTGTACACACGATTCAATACAATTTACACACCTCCTATGCATACTACTGTATTGAATACTACACACAATTCAGCACACTAACATAAAGGGAAAAAAAACACTGTACCTCTACCATCCCCTTATAAAAGGAAAGAAACTTTTAGGAAACCCCAACACCGCAATCTATAACAGCAAGAAACCAGAAACGGGGATAATATACAAGGATCACACCCAAAACAAACTCACCTCATCATACCTCGATAAGCAACCAAACCTCTCCCCACTTTCGCTTACGTCGATGAAAAAGCGATCAGAAAGAGTCCTCCTCCTCCTCCTCCTCCTCCTCCTCCTCCCTGGTATTCGGTGATTTATCAAGAAAAGGTTTCGTGGGAGGCGAGCAGGGAGGAGGAGGAGGCCAGTCGTCCCACGGCGTGTATCCTTAGGCGCAATTGGAGGGTCGATTACCCGGGGATTACTGCAATTCCCCAGCGAGCCGCTCTCCTATACTTCCGGGGGCATTGATATTCAACTAGGAGCACGCCGCGGTAATTTCCCGTGGCCTGGCCATCCGATCTCCATGACCATCTCCCTGGACCGCGACGAACCTCGAGCACGGCTTTACCCCACTTACCGAACTTGGGTGAAGCTCGATGGCCGGGGCGCGATGGGAAGAAAAAAGGATCCTCCTCCGGTGAATCTCGGCGTGGATCGAATGCGGCATTATCGCGATTTTCCGGCCGGTTACTCGATGGCGCACCGATTCGAGGGCCTCGCATTGGCCTGGCTGGAATTGCATTAACGTTTCTGGCGGTAAACTTCGTTGGGAAGACTCGTCGATTTGCATTTGGCGACGGCGAGACTTTGCGGGGAAGTTGGAACGTGGCTTCAGTGAGAGAGAGAGAGAGAGAGGGAGAGGGGATGGAGGTAGTGGTAGCTTGGGATTTGGTTTTGGGGTTATTTCGGACGCGTGGGGATTTTTTTTAGAGAGACGGGAGTTATTGTGTTGTTATGAATGGAATGTTGTTGTTAAGGTGGAGAGTTGTATTGTGTTTTGTATTGTTGTTTTTTATTTCAGGCCTTCTTGGTTTGGGATTTTTTGTTTTTTATACTATGAATGTAGGGAATGCGAATATACTTTTATTTTGGATACAATGAATATATTATTGTACTGTAAATAGTGAATACGAATATACTTTTATTATGAATATTATGAAGATTATAAATATGATCTTATACTGTGAATGTATTGGTACTTTGGTATTACGAGGAGTGCATACGATGGTTTGTTCCGTAGGATGTACAGGAATGGAACGTATGAATAATAGAAGCGGTTTATACGTTCTAATTATTTCTCTCCGTACCTCGAAATTCCCGCCATTTCACGTAGATATTCTGTGGCTCAAACGAGCGGGAAACCTAAGATTTGGGGTCTAAGAATAAGAGCTGGAATAAGAGCGATACGATAAACACGATTTACAGTGGCAAGATAAAGTAACGTGGCGCGAGACACTAAAATGTTTCTTAAACTATCAGGGGGTATTTACACTGTGGTATCTTCCACCAGGCAGACGACATTTCCCCACAAAAGTATTATCCCCAAAGTAATCACTTTGTCCCGCTGCTAATGCTTCCCCTCGGCCCACTCTCTTCGTTCCCGACCTACCTCACCGGGAGGAGCGTTTACCCATCTATCGAATTTAAGACTCTTCAACCGTAACTCAGCCGTAAGTAGTTTCCGAGTGATTTCTACTCGTTAGCCCGAATAGGAGCTTTACGATATGACGCGCTCTACGTAAAGAGAATTGGATTTTACGTGTTTCAATAAGTAAGTAGCCCCGATAGTTCCATTAGGAATATGAGATCGATCGGCTTTGGCGATAGTTTGGTGAATTTTGTTAGGCGATACTCGCAAGGCTATATCGCTGATACCCTTTGAACTATTACTGGCGCATTTGGATTTGTACAAATAGCTTGGAGGTTCGTCATTTAATAGGAACGATTATGGAATAGCTTGGAGGATTTTTTGTACTTCAGAAGGAGATTATTAAATATAATATAAAGGTTTTTTGGGCGAAGGTACTTTTCAGAAATTTGAGTGGACATATTGCCAGTCAGATTCTCATTAGCCCACCCGATTTTTCATTACGTGCGATCTGAGAAACGGGGGAAAAAAAATTTTTTCCCCAACCGTCCGCATTTTTCTTTGCGAATTATCTCGGAGCGCCCCAGGAATTAATTAAAATAAAGCATTATCGCTCATGATTAAAAACGCCCCTCAATTCCCGCGTACATTCATGCCGCTGGATTGAATTTCGACAAGCTGCGGGTACGTTTCGAATATTACGTTTGGATCGTACTTAAATTAAAAATATTGCGGTCGACAGAGGCGTCGGCGGTAATTTTGCCGAATTGTTCACGGGGCTGGGCGGCGTGGCGTACGCCCGCGCCCGGTTTTGTTTGATTTCATTAACACATATTGTATTCCATTTGGGGTAGCGGACGAAACCGGCTTGTGTTTCCAGCTTGCATTAATATTAATGCGCCGATGAAAATTTGTCGTGCGTGAATAGACATATTCATCCGCCTGTAGGGAAACGCTTTTAATCTTCCTTTCGCATTTACCCTAATGCCAGCGCTCCGCCGGTAATTCAGCGACCTTTCAGCGTGATTCGCACCGCGGATCGGCAATCAGCAATGTCCCAGATCGCGGGGCGGCGATGGATTTAAAATTACTCGATCCCATTTTGTCGAAATAAATTATACGCCTTTGACAGCCGGCCGATGCGTAGTTGGTGCAAATGACGTGCGCTAATTTCCCACTATTTCCATCTAATGACAGTCGCGCCACATTTAATATTCAGGATGGATCACGCGGTAAGTTAAATCGATCTCGTCCCGCGGATGAAACAGAAGTGCGGCGCGAGCTTTTGAACGCGTCGATCGTTGAATTCAAATCGAATCTACGGCTCTAACGCGAAAGCAACGCGATCGAGTAGATCCGTTAAATATCGCCATTAATACCAAACGCGCCAAATTAATCGGTCATCTTCCTTTTTTAATACCTCGAGAGGAGATGTTTTCCAAGATTCTCATGATACTCCTACAGCGTATAAATCTATATATTAACCTATTGACATTTATCCTTTATCCTCTTTTCTATAAGAATCCATTTGGTACACTTAAATATGTCTCCAAAGTGGCCAGAAGGTTTAGTATTAAATCACGCTTAACCGCCATTTAAATCTTACAAGTCAAACATGGTGGGCGTTTTTCCCGAGGCGCGCATGCGCGATCGAGGGTCAAAATTCCCGTAATTGCGGTCTGGCGGCAAGTCGAACCGAAAGTTCATCAATGTCCCGGCTCCGATGGTTCGAATTAACCCTGGCGACTTCCAGGTCGTAGCCACGTACGGTTCTACAGGCTTCTCGCGTGCCTCGCGGCGCACGTTCCTCGACTAACAATGAGAATCGCCTCGAAGCCCTTCGCGATTCCTCCTCCCCCGGATGCGCCACTTGTAAGTGCCGGCTCTCGTGTACACGGCCCTTTGTAACCGGTACAGCAAGTTCGGACCTCGGACTCCGTGTCGAGCTTAGGACTTAACGGGGTTATCAAGAATTCAGATGCAAAGGGCTTTGACTGGGACTCGGAAGTTTCCATTGATTAACGCCCAATGCGGACGTTTCGTTTCACCGCGAGTTCATTGGAAGGCTTACCGCGACGCATTCTGGTGCGTTTGAAGCCGCTCGAAGCGTAATCGAAGCGCAATTTTGGGTTCGAGCGACGATCAAAGAGATGTCCCTTGGGTATTTTACTACATTCCCCGACGACGGGCTTGTCGCCTATTCCGTGCAATATTTTGATTTAATTATTCAAGGGTCTGGTGATGGAGAAGTGAACGTAATTTTGTTCGCAGACTTGCTGTGTATTGCGCCCTATTTTTTATACGATCCTTAAGTGCGGAGATCTTCAAGGCAGACGTTTTTATTTATATTAAGCTGAAGATTCGTTCTAAGCGTAGTTTTAGGTTGAAGCATTGATCAATCATGTTGCATATTCCGTGCAATTTATTAATATATTTATTTAAGGATATCATAATAGGGAAGTGAATATACTTTTGCTCATGGACCTGCTGCATATTGCGTCCGATTTTTTATTCGATCGTTAAGTGTCTTGAAATAGGGAAATGAAGGTCTTCAACGCGGGCGTTTTTATTAAACCGAGGAGTAGCAGCATGTTAAGTGCGGTTGGGCGTCGATTTACTCCGGCAGTGTACACAACTTTGGGCGAGCCACTCGCGCCGTTTTAGGCAATAAAAGCTTTTAAAAGCTTCTCCCAGGGGCCAGGGCAGGATGTATGGTTTACAGGAACCGCGTGCATCATTCTGTTTATGGTGCTTTAAAACTCTAGAAACGTACGCCTGCTAGTTGAATAATTAAAAGGAAAGTCTCGGTTGTACCGCGTTTCGCTACTCCCTTCCCTTTCTCCCAATGCGCGATATCACCTCGATTTATTTTCATATCACTCATCTCGATATTCATATTTACAGGGACGGAATCGAATTTTCGCTGGTGATTATTCTGTTGGTGGAAATCGTGGAAATTTAGAGATCATCTCGAAAACTCGGAGATACGATAGTCGCGATATCGCGTCGCGACGAATGATACGCGTATACACCCTGTTTATTTGCCAAATACAGCTTCGAAGATTCCCTCCTTTGTTTGGGAATTTTCCAGGAATTCCTTCGTGCGCGCCATATAAAATCCTCTCGTATCTTCGCGCGAGGATATTGCCCCGGACAGAAAGCCCGGGGAGCGTGATTATTTCTATGCACGGTTCCGCCCCCTCCCGCCATTTTTTTTTCTCTCCGCTCCATTGCTGGAAAGGAATATCTTTCACGAAACTCTGCGATCGGGCGCCAACTTTTGATGAACCCGCGATTCGACCTTTTTCTGCACAATTTCTCGAGTATACTGACCCGAATATATCGACGCGTGCGATTCCTCATCCTTTGATTCATTAATTGCAGCCGGTTTAATCATCGAGGTTGGTAAGTCGACGCAATGCCGTAATCTACGCTCAGGATAGAAATAGGGCCGCTTAAATTTACCTGGAATCTCTCAATATTGTATCATCCAACCCCCTGAGCTGTTAACTCAACATTCTGATCCTGCTAAGCCAATAAACTCCTTATCCTACTTCCTTCGGTTTCCTTCGGTTTCCAAAGGACCTCGAAGGAAACCATAATCA
Organism: Ampulex compressa; assembly: GCA_038496175.1. Classification (NCBI taxonomy): domain Eukaryota; kingdom Metazoa; phylum Arthropoda; class Insecta; order Hymenoptera; family Ampulicidae; genus Ampulex; species Ampulex compressa. The sequence goes on along the minus strand of JBCFXI010001310.1, from coordinate 12,295 downwards.
AACTTGGCTCAATGCGCATGTATGTAAGGTTACTCAAAAGTCGCTGCGTGTTATCTATATAAATATGTTATTTTTCTAAAAAAAAAAAGGGGTTCTCTAGAATTTGTAACTTTATCTTGTAGTTATGGGTATCGTACTTCTTTGTCCGTTGTCAGTTTAAGAAGCATCAGTGATTCTGGATCTAATAGAGTATTTATTCATACGCTATATATTTTAATTCACCAGCTGTTCTTGTGGAGTTAGAATTTCAGTGCATCACATAAATTATTTTGCGTGGAATTATAATCATTCTGGCCACTGGTGTGCGGCTCAAATAATTAAATGATCACTAAATTATGGATTATATGAAATTAATATTGGAAAAATTGCAATGTTTAAGGTGGTAAATTAAACCCTACAATTTAAACTTTCCAATTTCTGTTCTTTCAAGTTTCAAACCTTACAACACCAGACGAAACATGAAAATATGAAGCGTATTAATAGCTGTACCGTTAGACCAAGAATCCCCGATCCTTCATTAATCTTATACTTTGTCCATCGTCATTAACAACACACAAATTACAAATAACCTCCAGATATTTCTACAAATTCTCCCGCGTGCCACCTAAACGTTCCAAAAATAAAAAAAACCAGCCAGTCCCTTCTCTCAAAAATAATAAATCATCGAGACAAAGTACTTTCCCAGATATACCCTAATTTTCTTCCAGCTCTCGATCCATTAATCTCCCCACGCCTTTCCTCGGCCTTAAATTTCTCTAAGAATACATCGAGTACGTCCAAACACCTCCGAAATCAAGCCAGTGGCGTCGCTATTAGACAAGCCAGCAGGCTTCCGCGAAAACCGAGCGAGCGTCGCCACACTCGCCTTTCCTGGCCGACCCCTTCCGTATACGGAGGTAGGAGTTTACGAGGCGGCTTTGTCGCGGACGAAGATAATCCTGGCATTGTCGGCGAGTCGATGCCCGGCCGCCCTGACCGCCGTCATTGTCCTCCCTCCCCTTTTGTAGCCGGGGATGATTTTAAGCCGGTTATGAAGCCGTACCGCGGCCGCGTATCGGGAATATACCGGCGATTCGCGGGGGCACACGCCTCCGTGCGCACGTTACCGCGGAATGGAGCATTTGACGCGATTCCGCGACTCAATTATTCCCACTGGCGTCCGGATGGAAGTCGCCATCCTGGCCAGTGCCCCCCCTTCCCCCCAGCCTTCCTCCCGACGCTGCCTCCTCGTGGTCCTCTCTGTCGACTTATAACGAATCCCAAGCTGGTCGAGCATAGAGATTCGTGCGGTTTGGAATTCGTGGGAATTCGCCCTGGGCGTACGGTGCTATTGATATTGTGGTTTGCGTATGGTAGAGTGTGCTGGTGTGAGTTTTGCGAAGAATTAGGTGTAAGGGTAGGAGAAATGAATTAACACTATTCCTACCAGCTATTTTCTAGACATATTTAAATGTACGCGATGTATCCTTAAAGAAAAAGGGGGGGAGGAAAAAATGTCCATGGATTAATTTATCCATCCCTACGCTGCGAGAAAATCATGAAAAATCTTGGAAATAATCGCGTCTCAAAGTTCAACGATTTTTCAATGAAATCATTTGACCGGTCATGGTAGGTAATACTCTCAAGGTATCGTGTGTGGGATATGTGTACTGATATTGTGGTTTATGTGTGGTAGAGTGTGCTGGTGTATATGTAAGTTTTGTGAAGAATTAGGTGTAAAGGTAGGAGAAATGAATCAAGGTATTGTGTGTGGGAAAGGTGTACTGATATTGTGGTTTATGTATAGTACGTTGCGCTGGTGTAAGTGTAGGTTTTACAAAGAGTTAGGTGTAAAATTAGGAGAAATTAATTAAGGTATTATCTATGGAAAAGGTACGTGTATATCTAGAAAGTTTGGTCTTGATCTTCGTGCTTTTTGACTCAGCGGGTGTATAAAAGGAAGAAAGATTGAGATCAATCAAAAGACTAACTGTCCTTTAATGAAAGTCAAATACTCTTAGAGGAATACCAATGCAGTGCGAGAGAGAAAGAAACATACAGGATACAGCGATACTTTATGGTACAGGATATTTTCTCTCAGTTTTGCTCGAGTTATCTCCGACGATCGATCAGATTCCTGCTCTCCTCCGGAATCCAGGAGGGACAAATGGAAACGTGTGCGTGGAAAGAGAGCCAGTAGACACCCGATCATCTCGTCGAAGGATACGCAAGGCCACTGAGAAATACCGATGGTCGAGTCGAAAAAATAATATCCAGCATCGTAACTACGAACCATCACTGGCTGTCTTAATTTTCGAAAAGCGGACGATTTAATCGGTCTAAAATGAGGATACATCTATGTGAGGAGGATCGACTAATTTTCACCAAACCCGCCATTTCTCAGCGACAAAGCGCACGCGCACTTGCGGTTATTGTTCCAGGAATTTATCCATCGACGACTTCTGCGTAATTCGTCGGTAAACACGAAGTTTCGCGCGAGTCAGGAATGCGCGCGGATTGCGTGCCTGTACTTTGCCCAGCAACGGGGCAGGTACTCGTCGAGGAAGTCGCTGCAAAGCGACCATTAGGGGCCATTGCTTGGTTTTTCTTCACGCTTTGCCTATCATGGAGCATTATCGTCGGCACGTATCCAATAATTGAGCGCTTCGAAGAGGGCTCCGCGAGGGGAGCGAGCGTGAAACCCTCAATCTCTTTGACGCGGGGGAAGTCTTAGTTGATGTTTACCGAGGAGTGTGGAAGATTGCACGGAATCGCGTGGCATTTGATATTATCGCGCTCCGTGACCATCTCGGATGACGCTTCCCATTTTTATTCCCCAGTGCCTGGCTGTACTGTGTAATCGTAATCGGCACGAACGTTTCAGGAGTTTTCCACGAAGAAAAATTGCTTTCCTTCGAAACCTTAATTTATCATATTTCCGTATATGGGGTGTCCCAAAATTCAAGGCTCGAAAATTTCAGCAAAAGAGTGCGCATGCGCGAGTAAAGCCGTGGAGGTCATTTAACCAATATGCTATTCTATACACAATCCTATACTGTATACTTAAGAGGTCAATGAGAAAATGTACAGTTTTTACTTATAAACCTGTGTTTTCTATTAAAATTACTTTTCGTGCGAATTTTGGGTCATCCTATATATATATATATATATATATATATATACACTGATCGAAGTGTAAAATAACCCAGGTGTCGATCAAAAAGATCAGTGTGCTCGAGAATAGAAGTGTTCAAAGTAGATTATAGATCTAAGCAGTCGACACCTTTAAAATAAAAAAAAAGTGTCGTAAGTAAAAATTGTAAAAAAAAAGTAAAATTAGTTACAAAGAAGCTCAACTTCTTTGCAGCTTTGCTTATCTCCATATATTTAATCGTCTCCACAGAACCATGAACTTCTCTTAACGATCGACCACGCGAAGTATCGATCGACGCAGGAAGGCGCGTTACAAACAATCCGTTTACGAATTACAGCGTAATGTCAGGATGTAAACCGTCGCAATGAGAGCGGGTGGAAAAAGGAATTTAATGAAAACGTTATCCGCGCGCGAGGCGGACCTCCCCCCTCCCTCTCCCCCCCTCCTCCTCCGAGTATTTTCGGAAATGGATTTTTCGAGTGTGTCTCGGCACGCTCGATATCACCATCGACGATTAAGCCGGATTAAAATCCCCATTCGGCGATGTGAATCGCACTTTCATTAAATCCTATACAGGCACGGATTTGTCCGGGCGATCGGTCGCGTGGCATCGACCATTACGAAATACCTGCCATCTCTCTCTCTCTCTCTCTTTCTATCACTCTCCTCTCTCTCTCTCATTGCCATCGAAAAACGTATCTTCGAGTGCATCGACGATCGTGCGCCGCAAACAGTGACGTTATTTCCTATCGCAGGTTTGACTTTCCGCCTCCAAACCCTCCTTCGATTCACGAGCTCGATGGCCATGCTTAACGGTCCAGGACTCGCCATTTAATCCAGATCATATATGTATTCCGTTAAATAACCCTTAACCCTTTTGCGGCTTCGTTTAAGAATTTCAAGTATAATATATTGGGAAATATCAGATTCGTTAATCCACCTTTCGACTCTCGAGCTTGATGCTCCGGTGCTCGTTTAATTTGAACAGCATCGACCATCTTCTGTCCCTTTAAAGAGTATAATCCACGGATCCTGAGAAATATGCAGAAAAAATATCTCATTGCAAACTCCAGTACTCGCCTTTGAATTTTAAGAGTGATATAACCAAGATGCACAGATCAGCTTCTAACTCTTTAACCCTTTGCGCTCGAAAGAGTTTTGTTTCTTTCGCGAGCAGGGAGCCAGATTCGAATTTATATTCGAGGTCTATTGCAAGTCCTACCACCGATGAAATATTCGAAAAAGGTTCTTGTTCATAAAGGACAAGAAATTTGATCGATCGAGAAAAACACGCTGTCGAGCGACACTCGACATCACAGGGTTAAAAATACAATTCACACACCCTAAGAGGATAATATAAAAAAACACTTCATAACAAACTCTCCATTGGCTTCTATATTAACACATAAATCAGCAAAAAAAAAAAAAAGCACGGAACAAAAGAAAACTCGACGCTATAACCCACGAATTCCCGGTTTCTTCTTTAAATCAACCGATCCTCGATTCCAGCAACCCCGCCGCCCTGAGGAAGGGGGAACAAGTTTTTCTCCCTGAGCGTACGTAGAGAGGATCTCAGAGATCGTTCGCGCGGCTAGGCGCGCCGCCGATTTTTCGTCGGGATCCGCAGACGCGGAGGAGAGAGGAGCCACGAGATATTAAGCTCCGGCGACGTTCGATCGCATTTCAGATTGCGCGGGGCTTGAATTCCACGGGGGATTGAATGGGATCCCATTCGGTATACGAGGAAAGAGCCGTGGGGATGTATCCCGCCTTCGGGCGTCGGCGGTTAATCCGATTACGCGGAAAAATTTCGATGCTCAGCCCCCTCCCCCGCCCCGCGGCCTCTGTAACGTATATCCCCCGCGTATAAGTTAAAATCCTCCCCCTTTTTTCGCGGGGAACACGGATTTGCGGCGTGTCGTCCTGGCCTGGGAAGTTTGAACAGGAGCGAGATGAGTACGGCGAGGCTCCGCGTATTGTCCCTTCGGAGGCTGCTTTCGTATTGTCCACTTTGCTCTACAAAAGATTATTTCGATTCAGCGCCCTCATCGAGTACGCGATGCTAGGTGGTTTGATTTTTTTTTTTTTGAATTTGTGGCGCGATGGTTCTTGAGAAAGCTGTTTTAGTTTTGGTGATGCGCGTATTAGGGTGTTAAGGTAATGTAATAATGTGTATTGGGAATGCGGGGTTGGAATAACTTGTTTAATCTCAGTTTTCAAATCTGAAATATTGTTCAACCGATGCGATTTTCTTTTATTTCTTACTGAAATTTTAATTTTTTCTTTTTTAATTTAATTCTTACTTTAATTTTAATTATTAAATTTTTTTCTATAGTTTCTGTACAAATTTGAATTTAGGGTTTCTTAGTGGAAAATTATATTTTGGACTAATGTATTGGTAACGGTTTATCGATGAATACATATTTTACTTCGCCTCGTATTTTAAGGAATTGCGTTCCTTCCGGACTCTAAGCTTCCAGCTCGCCACGATAAGCGTCCGTCTGGGTCCAGGCGCAGGACGTCGATTTTCCGTGCCGTGGAAAAGTCGGGGAACAACGAGGCTTTCCCGAAACATTCCCGCGGAAGTTTCGACGTTCGTTGGACGCGGCGCAAAAGTGGAAAGCCGACGTGCTCTCGCGGGCCTCTCGAAGCTGGAAGCCATCGCTTTGAATCGCTCGAACGGCGATATGGATCACCGTGTAGGATTATTCTGTGGGAAGTCAGCATGTGGCCACCGCGGATTTTCTAGCATCGCGCATCCAAAGCTACTCTTCCTTTTCACGTCCTCTATCCGCCTACGCTATTTTAAGCTATTACGATATATCCATTCCCAAAATTCACGCGGGAAATCATTTTCATTGGAAGCATAGATTCATAGCGCATCGTTCAAAATCGTATATTTTTTATCGATTCATAAAGTATACGGTATAGGTTTACGCATGGAGTAACATATCGGATAAACGAGCCGTTTATATTGAAAGTAACTCCATTTGTCGATTATTTCCGGTTGCTCGTGGTTACATGTACAATTTTAAGTTATCTATCAATAAAGCATTTGAGCTTACTTATATTCCGAATAAATACGATAATTTTGGACACGTAGGTTTTCAGAGTTAGTTCAATAGAAGAAGAATACTTCAAGATATATTTTATACTTTAAAAAGATTTTGTATCAACAAAATGATTAGAAGACGCAATTTTTAAAAGGGTAAAGAATTTTTAAGGAGAATCAATAAACTGGTTAAAAATATGTTGGATGCGTTTTTAATAGCTTCGATGGCATTGCTCGCGCATGCGCACTCTTTTGTTGGAATTTACCAATCTTGCTTTAATTTTGGGACAACTGTCCTAGTCGCTGTTGCTTTAATCCCACATTATAATATCCAGGTCGTGGCAATTTATTCATGCAATTACTCGGGCCACGTGATTTGGCACGACGAATTCCTACTTACCAAATCCGACCATAAACTGGAATTATAACGGGTATCTTTAATAAGCAAAGAGCCCCGGAAATTGATTTGTGGCGGCGGGGCCAGGAATTGGGAATTTGGATTTCGAAGCTGGGCGTATATAGTCGGAAAATTCATATCTATTATGGGCAGGAATCGGGGATTCATGGATCGCACAAGGGGATCTATGGAGATATACAGGACTGTCCATTGAGCAAAGCATCTGTTGCGAAGATTGCAGATACGCGGGGCGCAATATCCATTGCGGGGATTGCAGGTGCATACCGATGCCGGGTGCGTCATAAAATTTCGTCCGCGGATAGTGCCGGGGAAAAAACTACGCAAAATTGAACTCCTTTCCTCCGCCCTATTTTTTCTCTTCCCCCCTTTTTTTCCTCCCGCTCCTCCTTTTTCACGGATCGACTCCGATATCCGTATTTAAAAACGCGATTGAATGCAAAATTGAGATCTCTCGCTCGAGGCTTGTAATGCGCCTGTGCATTATTGAAACTTCTCCTGGGGATACTTATTGTGGATCTGGTGTTTTTCATTTGATCCCTCTTCTTTCCCTACCACGATTGCTTCGTCGTTGCTTCATATCGATTTCATAATAAAAGTCGAATGAATTACATCGAACGAATCCTCTATGAAAAATTCGTCGAGCGATTACCCATTGCACCATCAATCTCGTTTTTATTCCTGAATAATTCAACCATGCACGAAGCTCGATTCCGCGAGCTCAAGTTAAGTTTTAATTCCAAAAGCATTGCGAAGGGAAATCCGGCCGATCCTTTGACACAATGAAAATCATAGCTGTCCTAGGAGCTTTACGGTTGATTGAAATTCCTATTCTACTTAAGTGGTGCAGTGCCCGCGTGCATGTGCACGCCGCGATACGTTCGCGGTACCCTCAAAGAGGTCCACTCGTGTAATAATTTCCAGCGGAATGTGGGAATTCTGATGCTCGGAAAAATCGGGAATTTTTATCCAACGCGAGGAGCGCGCGCTGTACATGCGCGCACCTATTCGCGACCGAGGATACAGGACGAACATCGGTATAAGTTAGTTTCGTCGTTATTAAAACAACGGATAACCGCTTTCTCGTGAATTAAAAAATCGGTTTTTACCATAATATTTGATGGAAACTTTCGTGTGCCACACGATTGCTGAAAAACACACTGGAAAAGCGTGTAATCGTTACACTCAGGCAGATACTTTCCTCCATCGGTATTTTATGTATATTAGTATTCTACATTAGTATCTTATTTTATTTTATATTATATTTCTACATTAGTATTATATGTATATACTATATACAATGGGATAATAGTACAAATATCTTCTCGAGGCTTTATTATGATACAGTATCGAACAGCTGAATTTTTGTCCGAAGAATTCTGGAGATAATGTCCCATTCTCTGGATTTTTCCATGTCATGCGCATACCGTAGTCCTCGTGCCGCGAAATTCATCGAATAAGCATCTCGTTCTGGATCAAAGAATTTAAAGACAGTCGACGTGGAAATTGCGAGGAGAGAAGATCGCGATTTTTCCCAGAGGTACAGCGGTTTGATAAATCACCGCGAGCGGTGCGAACGGATCTTGTTAATTCCGCGTATAATGAGGTGAAAGGTTCGATGCAAAACGGAAGATGTTATTAGCAGCGAAACCAGTAATTCCAGTGACAGTAAGGAAACGATAAGAGCCGAAGGGATTTATTCAGGGATTTATTCATTTATTCTGCGCGCTGAAGGCGATTCATTCGGACGAGCTTTGATAACGACGATCAAAGCGATCGTCGATATTCCGATTTCCACTCAAAAAAAAAAACGAAACCTAATGCACCTAAAATACGTACTCTCTATCAAAGAAAACGAAGCCACGCAGTTTTTCTTCGCACAAAACTGTATTCTACATTTTATTCCATTATCACAGATCGTGCAATTGCTCGTTACGATATAATCAACAAGAATCTGTCCTTACTTTTATCATTTATAGAGGATCGAAGTACATTTTTGATATATCTGTTTTTGATCTTTTGAAAGATTGCGATTAAATCGAGAAGAGAAATATTGGCGATAAGGGCCAACCTTTCACTTTCCCGCGCGATGCAAATGGGTCAACAATCTCGGGTGTGCGCCCCCCCCTCCCCCCCCCAGAAATTATTCGGCCGCTCCGGGATGCAGGTGCAGGCGCATAATGCGTTAGGCGGAAAGCTCGATTCCACGTAACGAATTCGTCGTAAACAGGTACTTTCGTGCCGCGAACAAAAGATAAGGGCAAGATCGGCAGGGCCAGGCGGAACGTAACGTGGTAGTTTTACGTGCGAATGCCTCCCCTTTCCTGGCCGTGGATCCGCCGAAACCGCCCTGGGCGAGTCAGCAGGTGCAATTAGATGCCGCAATAAGATAACGATTAATAGCTACCGCAACGTCGCGTAATTATAGTGATCGTACGGAGTAGAGTCATAACCAACTTCGGTTCGTCGAAAGCCTCCCCCAAAGCCCTGCCCCGAAAAAAAACCCGTCCTCTCTCGCATCTCGCTGAGGAAGGTAAAAAAATCGGCCGTACTTTATTAACGCTTTGCGCCCCCCGACTTTCCTACGTGACCGTGCCCCGTCGATTATTTTGGACAAAGCCTGGGATGCCACGGTTTTTGCGCGAAGCACCCTCTTTACGACGAATTAGCGGGGAATTTGAGAGTACGCTTTTGGGGCGAATCAGGGATCTTTAGTGGGCGTCCGTGCGCCAACTCCTTGGAGTTGGTGGAATTTTAAGAAGGGTCGATCGAATTCGATGCGGTGTATGAGCCAGGCAGGGTTGTAAAATTGTTTAATAAAAATTGATTCCCTAAATTTCCCTAAATTTTGTATCTTATAATTCATAACATAACTATTTTGTATGTTATAATCTATTTGATTTTATTATAAACTATTTTGTACATCTTTATATTTTGTATATTATAATACATACATACATATATACATGTACACATATATATATATATATATATACATTTTTGTCATTCATTATTATCATTACGTATGTATCCATTACGTATCTATATATATATATATATATTGTTATGTTAGTTATGTTATGAATTATAATATACAAAATTTAGCTAACAATTGCTAAAAGAATTTTTTTACGAAGGTGGAATTAGGAGAAAAGGTTGAGAAGTAGCTTGGATGCGCCAGAGAGTGGAGTTCGAAGATTTATCATACACTGTGGAGTACGAAGAATATTTGCCAGAGGAGAAATAGACGCCCGCAGAATTTTGTGTATTTTCGTTGATGATACGGCGGTATCCTCGTTTTGTGAATTATTAAAAGCACTGGATAATACGTGAGGGACGTGGCGGGGGAGAACGGAGCGTTGGAAGATGAGAATTCGAGTATTGGCAGATAGCGTTTTGCACGATGCGTGACCTTATTAAATATCACTGAAGTCTTGCCGCTTGTTCGTGGCAAAGTAGATCGTGCTTTGTGGTAGAATACGATTCCCAGGGAAGCGCCTTTATTTTCTTGCTCGATTTTGCCACACGATACGCTTGCATCGGCGTTGGCTTTTTGTCAAGTCGTAAAAAGAGAGATCGTCGATGTTTTCGGACGGCAGGTTAAAAAGTCATTCCACCTCTGATGTTCCTGATACAGATGTGAATTTCACGTTGCGATACTGACGTATGTAAATTGAAAAAAAATATTACACGACGTTTCGAGAGGTAGGACTCGCGTCGAAACGAACTGGTTATACTGAATAGAAAAAAACTGAAAATTGTGCATTTTTATCACGATAAAGCATAACACAAGTATGCGTATATGCAAAGGACAAAATCATTCGAATGATCCAAGCTCGAGATATTCCCCTTTACCACATCGAGATCCATCGTTAGACATTAAAATACGTCCAGGGAGATAAATCAATCGCGTCTTATTTTAAACTCGATTTGCATAATATTTTTATTATCGTCCCCCGGTATCTCAGATATATAAAAGGCCAATTACACGTATTACAACTTGCGGCATAATTGATTAATAATATTCTTAGACGTTAACTCGCGAGTTCTCTTACTCCTCTCGCCGTTAGTCCTCTCGAGCATTAATTCACAAATTATATATCAAAGATATTGGCCAAGGGCGAAAAAAGAGGAGGGAAAAAATAGTACAGCCATGAGAGCCGTGGTTTTCACATCAGGGGCGATCCGACGAGTATGCAAATCAGAAATTGCAACATGTACCCTGTATGCATATACCTGTACGCGCTACTCAAAGTAACAACATAAGGCAAACAAAGGCATCGAAGCGATAATAACGCTGCGGACGGAGCTTCAGCTTTTCAGCAGAAATATCTGAATTTAATCCTGACCCCCTTATCTCCAGAATTTCCCATTCAACACACATTTACATTCCACTCTCCATAGTTATAACAGCAAATAAAAAAAACACGGATCTTAGTTACAAAGGGCGCGCCATTTAAAAGTTTGTTTTTAAAAACCCTATAAAATAAGTCTACATCGATATTTAAAACATTTTTTTTAACGCGAAGGTTGGAGTCTCCGATTTAAGAATGAAAAACCAGAACGATTTGGAGAAAGATGTAAGATCAAATGACAGATTTACGAGAAACAAACCAGTAGATGGCCCACCCTATATAGATACAAAAACATATATAAAACTTCATCGCGATCCAGACACGTCACTCTCGAGACTCTCCCTGCAATACAACAAACTGATTATCGACATCGAATAACCGAGGGGACAATGCTAGACCTTGCTTCCTACTAAGAGTAGAAAGAGGAAAAACAGACAGAAAGCGGGAAAAGACGAGAGAGAGAGAGAGAGCCACGCGTTTTGACTAACGAGCTCTCTTTAATCATGCCAACCTGAATTAAGAGATCAACGTCCAACAATCCTCCAGCCGGGAAGTCCACCGAATGTAGAGCTAAGAAAAGGAAAGAAAGCGAGGGGGAAAAGAAAGGAGGAGGAGGAGGAGGAAGGAAAAGAAAGGGAAGAACAAGGAGTGCAGGAGGACGCGCGGATCCTCGGCACGGTCCCCTTATTATACCCCTGAAGATTTCATAATCCTCGGGCTCCTTCCTTCCGTGATAAATCCGAAAAAAGTTCCCGGCCCGGCCTGGAAGAGAATGGCCGACCTCGAAGACTACTTCCTGCCCATCCGCGAAAAAGATAATGCTGCTTTAACCCCGGAAGGCGCTGGCAGCCACGGCCCTGGTGTTTCATTACTCTTTTCCCAGCTCATTGTTCTCGGGGAGGCGCTGGAAACGCGCCCTGGATATGTTCGTCACGAGCGATGTCACCGCTGTACACGCTATGTAATTCATGGGGAAACGCGGATCTCGAATTCCGGGGTTCCGGGACGATAATCGTGAGCCTGGCTGGCAGCCCCCTTTGCGGGATGAATCAAGCGGCTTCCTTTCGCTCTTTTGCTGTATCCTCGCGAATTACTTGTGTCCTCGCGAATTTGTTGCGGCTCGAGGAGGCTTTCTCGAATGATCGATTCGTCTTTTGTCTCTCTCTCTCTCTCTCTCTCTCTCTCTCTCTCTCTCTCTCTCTCTCTCTCTCTCTCTCTTCTCTCTATCACTCTCGCAAATTGACAAATTACAAGTGGCACAGAAGAGAGCTATGCCTGTGATTTTGCAGTGTAAAGGGAGTATCGAGGTGGAACGTATGTTACAAACCCTATTGATATAT